>MU106641.1:0-88776 GCA_012274485.2 Sinapis alba
CTTATGATTACCAGTAAGAACATTTACTTGGATCATTTTAATGTTAGCTGTGACACTAAGAAAATATAGCAGGCTTGTTCAGTTTGGTCCGGATCAAGATTGCTACTGTGGTGCTGAATGTTGCAAGAAAAAGCTTGGTGCAAAATCTAGAAAAACTAAGAACATACCCCGTAAATTGCCCAAGGTAAAATAAATATAGAAATATATCTGATAAAAAGCTTAGATATTGATACTACTGTTCAACAGCTTTGAATTCTTGTCTCATGATTATTTTCTTGTAACAATGTTAAATCATATATTAATGAGAGTATACATCTTATAATTCATACTATTTGTATAGTATTTCTATAGCTTATTATACTGCTATTGTTTTAGCATCAGCTCTGTCAATCAAGACCTTACTCTCATGCATCTTGTGATTTGTTATGCTAAAGAGTCCAGCTTCTTATTATTTCAAATATTTGGTAGGTTAAAAAAGGTCGAGGTAAAGACCCCCCGGGTTAGTATTAGTTCTTCAGTCTCGGTTTTCGACAAGCTTCTCAATTCAGAGGTAAGGAAGAACAATTTGGATGTGTCAGGACAATCTCGGAACAAACCTGATGTGGTTATGTTGGCACGGACCAGAGGTAAATTATTAAAAGAAATTTCTTGTCAAAATGCTTAGTCAGATACATTAATTAGTTCTGCTCATTGAGCACCTCTTTAGTCACTTGTATCCTGCAGATTGATCCTTGTACTCGTGATATAGCGTATTTTGACTTTAAAGTTTGATATTTTCAGTCGTTTTGGCATCATTAGACAATTTGATGACTGCTTACATGATTTCTCAGTTGTGTTCTACACCTTTTACCTTATTTTTGAGTATGAAAACAATTTGTATTTGTTCAGATCACGTACGAGGATGGTTTTACCGAGAACATTGACATGTCCAGAGAAGTTTGGAAGTTCATAACTGTTTGGTATTTGCTTCAAGATGCTTTCTGATTCCATTCTTTACCTTTTTAATTTCTCTTGAATTGTTGAGATTTGTCGTTAACCGGGCTGTATTTGATGTAATAACCAACCAAACATGGGTTGGTAGAGGATGTGTAGACTTTGTTGTTGTTATAATGTACACAGTAAGTCAGTATATGTAATCTTTTGGACCAAATAAAATGTTATTGATATTTAAACCGGGGTGTGTTTGGTTTATTTGGGGACGATAACCAATAACCGGTTTGTTCTGTCTGAATATAAATAAGCACGTGATTCTTCTGGGCTGCATCGTCAGTTCTCAGTAGCGTAGTGTTCGTTGAAGAGGTTGAGACCCACGCGCCGATGACCGACAGTGGATTGGTATTGCCGGTGGTAGGTGATGTAGGGCCGTAGCTCACCTACCTAACTAAATATTAGCTTATAAAATCTTAACGTTGATTTCTTTTCTTTTTTTACTGTTTACATAAAACATGTGTTTAAATAGTAAAGTATTATATATCAAATTAAAAACTAATTAAAGTAGAAAACATTTTTTACAAAACCATGTGTTTAGATAGGGAATAATTATTGTTTTATTTCAAAATCAACTAAGCAATACAACAGTAATAAAATTATTTATATTTAGTTAGAAAATTAATATTAGCACGATCAATTGTATCAATTCTTAAAAAAAAAAATTCTTAACCATTAGCAAAAATAGTTGAATTAATCCAAAAACTTATTTTTAATATAATTTAATTATTCTTAAAATAAACTTCTAACAATAATCATTTGAATTTGATACTCAAAAATCGAATATTCAAAAATATGAACTGAGATAAAGGAACAAGAGTGTCAAAAATTAATAAGAAACTAAATTAATATTCAAATACTATAATTTTTAAACTAAAATAGATGTGCAAATGAAAACAATTTCTATAAATTAGTTTTATTAAGTTCCACCGGTTACCGCCACCAAACTTATTTGATCTCTTAGTTTAGAGGTTACTATAAAATAGAGAGCTCCACCACTTGCTCTCCACCACTTCTCTTCCCACATATCCACTTCAAATCCAAATCTAAGATTCGATCTCTCACCCACCGACGATGAAGGTTGTAGACAAGATCAAATCCGTGACGGAGCAAGGCCAAACCGCCTTCTCCTTCGAGTTTTTCCCACCAAAGACTGAAGATGGCGTCGAGAATCTCTTCGAACGGATGGATCGTCTTGTCTCATACGGACCCACCTTCTGCGACATCACCTGGGGAGCCGGAGGATCCACCGCAGATCTCACCCTAGAGATCGCCTCGAGGATGCAGAACGCGATCTGCGTGGAGACGATGATGCATCTCACTTGCACCAACATGCCTGTGGAGAAGATTGACCACGCGCTTGAGACGATTAGATCTAATGGGATTCAGAATGTGCTTGCGCTTAGAGGAGATCCGCCTCATGGGCAGGATAAGTTCGTTCAGGTGGAAGGAGGGTTTGCTTGTGCTTTGGATCTGGTGAATCATATTAGAAGCAAGTATGGTGATTACTTTGGGATCACTGTTGCTGGCTATCCAGGTACTTCGAAAGTTGCTTCCTTTTTTGGTTTTGTTAATGTTTCTCTAATTGGATTTGTGTTTGTTTTTAATAATCAGAGGCTCATCCGGATGTGATTGAAGCTAATGGTCTTGCTACTCCTGAGTCTTACCAGAGTGATCTTGCTTACCTGAAGAGAAAGGTTTAGACTTTGTTTTATTGGTTTGTATTTGGATTGGATTGTTCTTTGGCTGTGTGATGGATTATTTAGTGGGTTGGTTTGTGGAACAGGTTGATGCTGGAGCGGATCTGATTGTAACGCAGCTTTTCTATGATACTGATATATTCCTCAAGTTTGTGAATGACTGTCGGCAAATTGGGATTAACTGTCCCATTGTTCCTGGGATTATGCCTATTTCTAACTACAAGGGGTTCTTGCGTATGGCTGGTTTCTGCAAGACCAAGGTACAGTTTCTGATCTCTTACTTAACATCAATGATATGATACGGCTTGCACTGTAGAAATATGTTACTTTTTTGAATTTATAATGTTGCTTATTGATAATACTAGATTAGGCTGGCATATTTAGACCCTTGGTGATGCCTCATGAGAGCTATGACTAATGTTTTAGAGTAACTTTTTACTATAGATACCTGCTGAGCTCACTGCTGCATTGGAGCCTATCAAGGATAATGAAGAAGCTGTGAAGGCCTATGGTATTCACTTTGCTACAGAAATGTGCAAAAAGATTTTGGCCCATGGAATCACTACCCTTCATCTCTACACATTGAACATGGACAAATCAGCTATTGGAATATTAATGGTTGTTCCTTATTCCCTTAATTTTTTTTCTTCGTTTGACACACACTGGAGAACCTAACAATGGTGCTGAAATTGCAGAACCTTGGTCTGATTGATGAGTCGAAAATCACTCGTTCTTTACCTTGGAGACGCCCTGCAAATGTTTTCCGTACTAAGGAAGATGTTCGCCCTATCTTCTGGTAATCCTTCATTTTGTTTCACTTGCTCTGATTTTTTCTCGCCAATCGATGCACATCTTAAACTTCTGTTTGCGGAGAGAATAATATTATTGGTTTCTCGCTGAATCTTTGCAGGGCAAACCGTCCAAAGAGCTACATATCTAGGACAAAGGGCTGGAATGACTTCCCACAGGGACGGTGGGGTGATTCACGCAGTGCATCATATAGTACACTTTCGGATTATCAGGTACCTACACATTCATTAGTTATTCTCATTTTTTTACTTTTATTTCAGGAATCTGCAACTTGATTATTTGACAGGCAATTGTGTTGTCTTCTTTTGTACCTTTCATTGTTGATCTAAATGCATATATGTTGACAGTTCATGCGCCCGCGAGCACGTGACAAGAAGCTTCAGCAAGAATGGGTTGTCCCATTGAAAGGCATTGAAGATGTTCAAGAGGTAGCCTTTCATTTACTAACACTCATACAGTTTGTTTCACTCTCTTTTTCCTCGCGCTCACTTATGCATTCTCTTGTATAAACTGTTACAAATCAGAAATTCAAAGAGCTCTGTCTTGGAAACTTAAAAAGCAGTCCATGGTCTGAGTTAGATGGACTCCAGCCAGAAACAAAGATCATAAACGAGCAACTCGGAAAAATAAACTCCAACGGCTTCCTGACCATCAATAGCCAACCATCAGTCAATGCAGCGAAATCCGATTCCCCAGCTATTGGTAAGGAAACTCATATCTTTGATCACATATCATTACCATAACGTCTCAATATTCCTGTTTGGCTTACACCAATCGTGTTTAACTGCATTGGGAACTTTGCAGGATGGGGTGGTCCTGGTGGTTACGTCTACCAGAAAGCTTACCTTGAGTTCTTCTGCTCAAAGGATAAGTTAGACACACTTGTGGAGAAATCCAAAGCTTTTCCTTCCGTCACCTACATGGCGGTGAACAAAGCAGAGAACTGGGTAACAAACATAGGTGAATCCGATGTGAATGCAGTTACTTGGGGAGTGTTCCCAGCTAAGGAGGTTATTCAACCGACAATCGTTGATCCAGCCAGTTTCAAAGTCTGGAAAGACGAAGCCTTTGAGATTTGGTCAAGAAGCTGGGCTAACTTGTACCCAGAAGATGACCCTTCTAGAAAGCTGCTCGAAGAGGTACATAATCATATTCTTTTTCCCAGACCAGATTGTTTCAATTGTAATGCTAATTGGGATGTAATCTAATGTGCAGGTGAAGAGCAGCTATTATTTGGTAAGCTTAGTGGACAACGATTACATCGATGGTGATATATTCCCTGTCTTTGCTTGATCTCTGAGAAATCCCAACGAGGGAACGAGGAAACATTTGATTTTCACGATTTGTTGTAACCTTTCTAAAGATATTTGTGAAATTGTGATGAACCAACAATAGACATCATTCATTGTGGCTTGTTCTTTTATCTGTCACAACAAATAAATCAAGAGATGTTAGCATTTTTGTAAGTTTTCGACGTAACAAGACCAGAAGATGTCCGCATAAGCATTGAAACGCCAGAATCATCAGTTTTCAGAAGCGGTTCAACAGATTTTCACATAGACTTTTAGAAAGGTACTGAAGCTTTATAGAAATGATTCAAAGCTGTGTTAACGACAAGAAGAAACGAAACCAGTGTACAATCTCAAGAACAGTATAATAAGAACAAAGCAAAGAACAGAGAATCTGAATCAGTAGTCATCTCCCTTGGAAAGAACTTCTTTGCAAGTAGGTCGGAGTAAAATGGTGTGCTCAAACTGTGATACATAGCTCCCCTTCACATCACACAGAGGAGGATACGGCTGCAATAAAAACAAGAGAACAAGATTTAGTTGTTTTTTTCTTTCTCCTCGAGCTCATTTAGACTCTGGTGAGTGATTAGTGTGAGAAGAGTTTACCTCAACAATGCCAGCGTCACACAGATTCTTTAGAGCCATTAGATATTTGGTTTCACCAATGCGGTCCAAATAACGTCTGCAGAAGGCTAGAGTCGAGAAATTATTGTTGATGGTGGCAAGGAGTTGTTTTGCTCTGGGTAACCTCAAGGGTACATGGCCAATGTCAAAGTTCTTCATGTAATGGCTACATTCCAAGTCTTCTCTCACATATCCTTTCCCTGCAACATAGAGCCACAAACAAAGGATTAATCATTGGTGAATCCCAAAGATGCAGTGACTTTTTTCTTACCAGTTGATCCAAATGTTTCAATTGCATAAAATTCACCCTCTTCCATCTTTGTCTGCTCGCCTCCTTTAACTATAGGAACTGATTTGCCAGCATGTATCTGATAAGGTCCAATGCTATGGCCATTCAAGTTTCGGATACTTTTAACTGCCAAAAAGGACAAAACATGTAAAAGTTTATTACCGAAATTGACACTGATGTAACAGTGGTTATTAGATTTGAAAATTTGATATTAGTACCTGGGAAGACCTTTCCATTGATTTCAACCTCATAAGACTCCATGACCTCCTGAATTGCAGCACCAATGCCGCATAGACGAACATCTATTCCAGCTTCCTGAACAAGCCAAAAAAACACACACAAAGAAGGTTAAGAGGTTCCTAACAAGTCAAAGCCTAAATGAAATCACTTTTCACACTGAGCTTATGTAAGTTTGTAAGCTCGACACTTAGTTAGATTTCCACTGCAGCGAAAGAAACTGAGTAGAACAAAGCACTACAAGAATGATTCATCCTACTAGTAGTGTACATTCATAAAGCAGTGAAGGAGTAATAATCACCTTGATACCGGTATAAGTAGCTTCACGGGAGGCTGCCAAGAGAGGATCGTACATAGGATTGAAAGCAACTGTAAATGCACAGTCAATAATATGTCCTGCAAAACAAAACAAAAGGAGATGTTAGTTTCTATCTGACAGTTGTAAATATCATTAATATTTGCTGTCAATACCATCAATGTGTGTTCCAAAGTCCAGTTTCATAACATCATCGTACTGAAGTACAGTCTTATCCCCGGAGTTCGGTGTCCAATGAGCAGCAACCCTTGAAAAGATTAAAAAAAAAAAGCCATTAGAGAAACATGACTAGTAAAGAAGAACAGGTAAAAGAAAAGTAAGTTGAAGGCAAATGTTAGAACCAACCAATTCAAAGAGCATCCTGTAGGGAAAGCAATACCAGCTTTAAGACCATTCTCTGCTATCAGCTTACGAACAGTATCCTCCAGTGTCTCACATATATCAGTCATCAACATTCCAGGCTTCACTATGCTTCTCACATATTTCCGAACCTGAAAAAAAAAATCTCTCAGGAGGATGTAGAAAAATTACATAATATTGGGCCATTAATCAGGAAAAGAAAGTGAACCTGGCGATGAACTTCTGCAGCCTGTCGTACAGAGTTGTATATTGGCTTATGCAAACGTTCCAAGTCTCTCTTCTCTTCAGATGTGGTTCTCCACAAGTTGCTACATTACATAGATCAAGACCCAAAAATCTTAAAACTATTGGAACAAACAATGTGATAAACGAATAGTCTTGACATCACAAAGACTGAAAATCCAATCCGTTCAAGAGAAGGCAAGGCCATTGCATAATATTGTTTATAACATATGTAAGATTCTCTTTGAAGCTGTGTAAATAGCATTGTATGATGAAACTTACTCATCTTTATAGTGTTGGATTTCACCTTCAGGAAACTCTCCAGATGGGAAAAGTTTAACGACAGGGATTGAAGGTGGATCAGTCTGTTGTGGCTTCTTCCTGCAAACATAAACAAAACTATCATTAAAGCAAACACCAAAAATGGCAAACTGAAGAATGTACAAAAGCATTTTCTTACTTGCTCTTATTCTTCTTCTTTTTCTTCTTCTTGGTTGAAGTCTCTGCTATAAAGAAGTAATATATTAATCAAACCACACACTCATGAACTCGTTGATTTCTCAGAACAATGGATCAATCTAAAACCATCAACCCTACTCAAGGCTAAGCTCAACTAGACAAAGTCTTAGAAAGCTAGCAAAGTGTAGAGACATCAAAAGGATTCATTTTGGTGTTCAAGTATTCACCTTTGCTTCCTTCTTCTTCTTCTTCGTTATCATCTTTTTCGTCTTCTGTAACCTTCTCAAGCTTCTTCTCAAGCTTCTTCTCAAGCTCAGACTCCAAAGGTTCCTCTTTTCCTCTGGAGGATGATTCGGCGCCGCCATTTTCCACCACGGGCGCTACAATAACTTGAGGGTTCTCGCTCGCCATCTCAATCGATGCTTTGCAGTAATCGTACAACAAAATCCGATTTTAAGACAATCAGACACAACCAATTAGACGAAGAAGAAGAAGAAGTAATCAAGTTACACATGTCAACTAACAAGTTCCGCTCCGTAATGGGCCTTAGACATCTGTTAATGGGCCGGGTTTAGTTTTCTGTAATATCTTCTTTTGATTAGCGTTTTTTCTTTTTATAATTGTCGAATGCAAAATGTGTGATAAATGATATAAATGTAACTTCTTCTATTAATTTTCATGTAGAACTCATTACAAACTCTTCAACAGCTCAGGGCCTTCTCCTCTTAAACGATCAGTAGCGGCCCTGGGTATAAGCTAAGGAAGCATAGGCTTCCGGCCTTTTATAGAATATGTAAATTTTCAACCTTTCATTTCAACTAAAATCTTCAGCAGAGTTGATGGCATACTGTTGTTCTTGCTAAGCTAGAGGTCACCAGTTTTTCTTCATATTTTCCCTTTAAATGATTTATTAATAAGTTCAAATGTTTTGTTAGTTTTCGACCCATAATTATTCCGGGCCGGGCTTGTAAACGATCTCTTAGCTCAACAATGTCTCAAGCTTAAACAGCTTATTCTGCAGGTTTGAAGAATGTTCTCTGAGGAGTTAACATCTCCAGCACCAAAACAAGAGTCATGTTTAGAAGCAAGATTGAATACTCAACTACTCAAGTCATATATAATCAAGAACTGATTCATATATTTGTAGAGCTCAGCATAAGATTCTTTTTTTACAAGATCGCTCTTAAATTTCTTAATCTTTAGTGAACACTATACTCTTCTTCTCTTGACACACATTTAACAATGCATCATTAATACAAAGATTGAATATACTCAACTCAAATCATGTAATCAAGAATTTCTCTTACATTTCTTAAGCATAAACCGTTGTTCTTGGACAAGAAAACGAACTAGAGATTTGAAAACACAAACCAAACAAAGAACAGAAAAAATAAAAAAAGAAACTAGTTAGGGTATTGATTCTCCCTGCGAATTGCTTCTACTTCCTCTTCCGTAAAGTCGTTCTCGATGTTGAACGTTGCGCGAATCTCTTTCTCGTCGTTGCATGCAGCGATCATATCAGCTACTTTCTGGCACGTGACATCAAAAAGGCTTTGGATGTGTAGGTAGTTCGCAGCCATGAGGAGATCCATGAGCGTTGGCTGATCGATTTCCACGACGAACTTCTCGTCCCACTTCTTGAGATCATCAGAGGAGGAAGAAGCACCACCACCGTCGTCGTCTTCCACCACGTGCTTCTTGCAGTATTCCATCACTTTCCCGAGGATATCGCTTGTCATGTTCGTAAACGGTAGTTCTTGATTGGGGAATTCTTCAACAAGAAACGATATGATCGTCGACTGACGTGCGACCGCTTCCTCGACCACAAACGATTCTCCGTCGGAGCTTTTCAACACGATCATCTTCTTCGACATCGTTTCTTTCTCTGTTGCGTGGCTATCAAGAAAAAATTGAGAGAGCGAATGAATAGTAAAGGTGATGCATGAAGTTATGAGCCCATGCAATCTTGTGTATTTATAGCAATCTCGTTTGAGTAACTTAAACAACAAAATATCAATAATTATATATCTAAATTTAAAATTTTAATACCACTGTATACCATCAACATATGGGTCTTCTAAGCTACTCAGCTTACACATTCAGATTATAGAAAAATGGTTACTAGAGAGAGAGACCAGCTTGGAAAATAAACTCTCATATTTTTAAGCATTTAATTAAATATTTTGGATCAGTATTGTTATATATTACCATCGTTTTTATTTTTATTTAAAATAATTAAATCGTTATTTTAAATTTCAATACATTATATTGTTATAAAGGTTATTTTAATAATAAAATTTGTATGTTCAATATACTTATACTAGCTGACATGGTGTTAGACTCAAGATTAAAATCTGAAAATGTGTAATTTTAGATGACAGCATGTTTTAAGCTGATAGTTATCAAAATGAGAGGTAAACCAAAATTACAGAAAACAATTAATCTCTAAAAATGTAAAAAAGAAGTCGTCGCCTGAGAGATTCGAACTCTCGCGGGGATACCCCATGTACTTAGCAGGCACACGCCTTAACCACTCGGCCAAAGCGACTTTTGTCTTTTCTTCACCTAAAATCAATTTAATTCGAATTTTTGTTTGGAAATATATTTTCACACAACAATGTAGATAGATAACATATGTTATGTTCGTGCTTTATTTTGTCAGATCAATGTCTCTTATTTCCATGCAATCATTGATGAAAATAAAGCGTATTGGTAAGGGAATGATTATTCTATTTGCAAATTTAAAAAGACATCTTAGCAAATTTTAAAAACAAAATCTTCTGCTCTTTTAAATAAGGTTCTTGAATCCGGCCAAAACAAAACAGCCAAAAACACAAAAGGAGAGATGGACAGCCTCGAAAATTATAGGAGCATATGGCTATGGTCGAGATTATTTATTTGTTTTTCTTACGTATGAGGATTGAGGAGATGAAGTCTACAATCCCGCGTATACACATTAAAGAAATATATGGTTTATTATCATACATCTACTTACATACAAATTTCCAGTCTCTATAAATTTTTATATAACCAAACACGCTAATGTCAAATAATGTTCTATTTTAGGAATTTAAATAAATTTGACCTTTAACTAGGTTGATGCAACATCCAAGTATTAAATAGAGAAACTCGGTTGGAACAAAAAAAAAATCGTTTGGTGTAAGTATATAATAATGTTTGACTATTTTGGCTAATGAAATTGTGTGACCTCTCCGTATGATTATAGGCCGTTTGTTTGTTTGAACTTCGAATAATCAATGTATTGGAAAAGAATATTAAAATCAAACAAAAAGACTTGCACGTGCAGAGATGAAGCACATATCACGTGTGACGAGTGTCTGTCGTGAGTGTTAAGTTATTTGTAGGTCGTGATTAGCTATTTGGGTCGGTTTTATTTATCTAATCCCTGTCCAACAGAATAATATCAACCAAAGTCTGTTTTACATACATCAGAATAATATCAACCAAAGTATGTTTTACATACATGATCACTATAAAAGATGATGACATTCGTACTGATATTTATTTAAAGCAACCAATGTTTAAAAAATCGATAGGTGATAGTTAGACACTCGGTAGAAAAGTAGCGCATCTAGGTAGGTCTAGAGGTTAACGAAGTAATGGATTATTAGTTAATATATTACATATTTTAAGTTTTCTTTTTGTATTTAATTAAAATTGCCTTTGAAGAAACATTTAGAATGGAAAATATAAAATAAATGGAGAAAAAACTTTCAATTATTTATAGATAAACTGAGAGAAAAATGATATAATTAAATGAGTTATATTTTACTTTGATGTTATTTAATTTAACCAATATATATTAATTTAGATTGATTAGACCGACTTAAAATGATTTAAATAGGTTTATACTGATCTAAACCATTTAAACAACTTAAATTAGCTTTTAATAATTATTTTGGTTATGACTGATTTATCGGTTTATCGGTTTATCGGTTATGCCATATCTATACAGATTTTTTGAGCATTGAAAATAATGTTATTAATATGAATATTTACAAATGGAAGAAACTCTATTTTCTAGAAGCCATGTCAGATTAATTATGCCGACAATTAACAAATTCGTAAACAAAACAAAGTCAACTTCGCATCCCGGGTAAAGTTGATAAGCTAAGTCAACCCCAACGAATCATAAAATAAAACATTTCTTACGCCAACTACTATATATATTTCTTTTTGCTTAATTGTTGAGTGTTGATAACAGTTGAAAATTATAATTGTTTTTCTTCGATAGCGTAAAAGAAACAGGTAATTCTCTTTGGAAAATTACAGTATATTTAAATCTAGCTGTTGTTATGTGTGTAATGGAGGGCAGGTCCATAACTGCTATACTTCTCAATATTTTGACTATTTAATATTCAGTTTGTAGTTAATTAATGTTTCTTATATTAATGTTTCTGACCAACCAACAATAATATTATATACAATTGTATATTCTATGGTCATATCCACAACTTTTTGTGTATATATATATACAGGCGCAGATAATCCAAAACATTTGCATATTATATCTTCAAACAATACAAGAAACACAATCCAAACAAAAACCAAAATTTTGTTTTCTAAATGGTGAGAAATTCAATATTGAAGGCTGAGTACGATCTTGATCATCTTCCTCAACAAAGCTTCTATGGAGATAATTCAAGAACTTTGGTTCCTATGAACAAGAACTCGCAAATAATCACCAAGATCAAGCCTAAGATCCGTATCATCCACATATTTGCGCCGGAGATTATCAACACTGACGTCAAGAACTTCCGTACACTCGTCCAAAGTCTAACAGGAAAACCGGAGACCACCAAAACGGGTTCTAAGAAAAAGATAACGAGAACAAATATTCATGTGCCACCGCCTCCACTTCAGGTATCCAGCCAAGAGCCTACGGCATTGCCGGTCAACAGTTTTATAGGGAGCCACGTGGTGAAGGAAGAATGGGGATCATGTTCAAACACAAACACTTACTTTGATTTAGATGGTTTGATTGATCTTGACGAAGACAACAACATGTTCTCAGGTCGATGGTTTGATCTTCAAGAGCAATAACTAAACTAGTCACACGTTGCCCTAATATCTTGGGATTCTAGTGAAACTGTGATCCTTATTGGTTCTAATGATTTAATCATTCGTTCTATTTGGGATGTAACAAGACATGATTTGAGACATTGCCCATCGTGATGCACGAGGTTGACGACGATCAACATACAAGTAGTGGGTATGTACATAGTTTGTATAGATAATACACATGTTGTGATTTTTTGTGCTCTTTGAATTAACTTGGTAGACTGACTTTGATTAAAAACTGGTGTAACAGTTTAGCACGGTGTATTCACGCGTGCGTGTATAATTCTTTTGATGTATTTATGATTGACTTTTTTTTGGTAAAATATTTATGATTGACTTTTACGTTGCACAAGTTTGTACATATAAAACGAGAGAATGTGATGGAATAGTTTTATTAATTCGTGGGAAGAAAAGAAGAAGATAAATAGAGTATATGATTATTGGGATCAAGCAAAATATAAATAAAAAGTTCACGACCTTACACGATAGCTATAGAATTCTGGATGTCATATTGATCATTGTCGTAAAATATATATAAGATGACATGTAATGTTTTTGTAGTTAATCATTACAGCTAGCTTCGTTAATTTTTTTTAATAGTTAGGTTACATCATTCAATAGTTATTTTATTTGTGGTAAAAAATTAAACTATACTAATGGAGAATAAAGCATTTCAAGTTATATATAGTAATAAAAATAGAATAATTATTTTATTTAGTGATGAGTTTTTACATTTGTTTTAGTTTTAAAACTTTTACTTAGGTTCAACTGTTGTATTGGTCTTTCATTTTCTCTACAACAGATCATCTTTCAGTATCACTCAACTGAGAAGATTATTCGAGCTGGTGAAGTGTTTAGATCTCATTGAATACTCCTTTATGAGTTTGGAAAAGAAAGAATCTTCCCTCTCTAGCAGTTTTGCAGGTGAGTCAAACTCTGCTATTCGTCCTGCTCATGAGAAAAAAGTGGTTAGACCTCGTAACTAAAAATGTGTGTATGTGATATAGCACATATATATAGTTCTTACCATCACTTAGAACAAGAACAAGATCACTCTCAATCACTGTATGGATTCTGTGAGCTATAGTGACAACTGTTCGATCTTTAAACTCTTGAGTGATGATCTTCTGTATCACACCATCTGTTGCAGAATCAACTGAAGCAGTTGCCTCATCAAGCACTAGAATGTTGCTTTTCTTTAACAACACCCTCCCTAGACAAACTAATTGTCTTTGCCCCACGCTCCAATTCTCACCATTCTCAACCACTGTTACAATACATTAAAAGAATCTTTAGTTCACATAGTTTTGTATTCTCCTCATGATAATGTCAGAAACTCTCACCTGTAGCGTTCAGCTTCTCATCCTTTGCACGCAGAACTTCTCCTAGTTGGCATTTGTCAAGGGCCTGAAACATTACATTGTATCATTATGTTTTATTAAAGTTAACCACAGAGGATGTTTTAGTATTTTATACCTCCCATAGTTCCTGATCTGTGTACTGAGCTAGAGGGTCTAGATTCACTCTGACTGTTCCGTCAAACAGTGCTGGATCTTGAGGAATGATTCCAAGTCTTGATCTCAGATCATGCAAACCTATCTTGGTAATATCCACGTTATCAATAACTATGGTTCCTTGACTTGGCTCAACAATCCTAAATAGTGCCTGAATCAAAGTCGATTTGCCGCTTCCTGTTCTTCCTACAACTCCAATCTTCTTCCCTCCTGGAAACTCACAAGTGATGTTCTTCAGGACAGCTGGGAAGTGTTCTGCATACCGGACCTGGAAGAAAGACATCTCTGGATGCTTACATCTGTTCAAGAAATAATGGATTAGCATCTATTTTGTTGTTTACCTGTAGGTCTCTGAAGACAATTGATCCAACATTTGGCCAGTTATCAAGAGGTTTATGATCAGTTACTAGTGGTGCCTCACTGGGGATTTTTGAGTATTGTAGAATTCTTTCTACAGATATCATCTTGTTTTCTGCATTGCATATGTTCCATATCACTGTGGCTTGTAATACATTCAGACTTAAGCCATATGTGACTCCAAGACCAGCAATACCTGTATAAGAAAAAGGTGAACATGAAGGTAGAGTTCTGATCCCATTAGATAATGTATTTGATGACTTACTTGGATTAATGACACCTTCGGGGAGAGTCACCAGCAACACCAATGAAAAAGCAAAGACAAAATGAGAAAGAAGATTCAATCTGAAGGAAAGCCATTCCATTGCTGATGCAACATGGAACCATGGCCTTGAGTGGTTGTCAATAAGAGTAAGGTTTGAGCTAATGAAGCGGTCTCGCTGATCAAATGCACGTATTGTTGTTGCACCAGCAAGAGATTCAGCGAAATGGTGAAGGATTGGAGCTCTTTCTACTCCTGACATGCGTGACAGTTCTCTTGCGGTTGGTGTGTAATATCTCTGAATAACAAGAAGCAAATAAGCTTAGCAAGACTGTTTACATCATAAATGAGGAATCAGACTGTCTTTACCTGATAAAACACGCAGGCTACTGCTACTGGAATGAAGATGACACAAACTTGCCAAGCAACTTGAGACATGACGAAGATAGTTCCAACAATCTGAATGATGGAGAAAGCACACCAACCTAGTTTTATTGCCATTTCCAAATCCAAAACACTTTGATCTGTGGATACCTATTGAACATGTAAAAAGGATAAAGTACTTGATTAGTAAAGAAACCAATATGTTTTCTGTAATGACTCTGAACACTCACTCTGTTCAAGATTCTTCCTGTTGGAGTTGAATCAAAAAATGACATGGGAGCTCTGAAAATGCTGCATAGCATCCTTGAGAAGAACTTCTCTGCTGTTGAAAGTCCACCTATAGCTACTAGAATCGTCCTTGCCAACACACAAAGTGAACTTCCTGCAGCAAGAAGCGCGTAAACAAGTAGAATCTTATCCATACTCAACTTTGGTTTTGATTCAGCAGTGGGAGGAGCTGTCCATGCCATCCAGTAGTTGCTAGCAATCTGTAGCATTTGGAAGCAAGACTGAGCCAAGATTATGAGTGGCACAAGCAATCCTCCTTTCACAGTTCTCAAATACGCTAAGTAAACTTCTTTGCCTATCACTCCTTTCTCTGTTTCTTCATCTTGCACTAGCTTTGCTTCTTTCTTTTTGTTCTCTGTTGAGATGTTATGCTCTGAGTCACGCTGTGTTTGAAGGCTCTCTGCAATGGCTGCTGTATCATCATCTTTGGCTTCCTCTTTAAAGTTTCTGCTGGACTTTTCTATTGATAGGATTGACTCAAGAGCTTCGTTATGAGCTCCTACAAGAACTTCAAAACCTATGTTTTGCTTTAAAAGCTCTTCAAATTTGCCTGCTTGCTTCACTCTTCCATTTTGCATCACCTTGTATTGTACAAAGACTAAAGTAAATAAAAACTAACAGTTTCTTTAGCNTTTTTTTTTTTTTCAGTTTGTCAATAAACTCGATTTTCCTTCCAACTAGAAACCAACATCTCTTAGAACACTCTCGTGTATGAACAAGTTTCTTGACTTGGTTGCTGGTTTAGTGATAAGGTCAAGAAAAGAAGAAGAGCAGAAGAAAATAAGAAACCTTGTGCTTCGGGTCACGTTTTCTTTTCAAAGATTTAAACTCCAATTAATAAAAAAGCGAAAACACCCAAAATGCTATTTTCTTGTTTTATTGATGTTTTCTTAGTTATTTACTCTAAATTGGGTTTATCTTATCAATTTTAATTTCCCAGAAGGTTTAGAACACATTAATTTTTTAGGTGACAATAAGGATTTAACAAACTGACCAACCAATTACGATCTTTCTTATGGATGCTTTACCATCGCTTTTGGGAGCATTAAGTCATTGAATATAACGGCTATACAAGATTAAGCAGAAAATTTAAACAGTGGAAAAGTCCAAAACAGGTCTATTGATACGACTTGTAGGGGGCAATGAGGACAAAAAAAATCAACGACGGAAGAAGAAGGTTACATAGTGATAACACCTTCTCATCAATATAAATTTTGACTAACTTACACCTCGTGTGATTGAAGAAAACATTCAGAAATTAGCACAAGAAGTCGGGATTATTTATAAATATTTACTTCTCGAAAGTCCTAATCAGTTGATTCAAATTCATTGCCTTCAAAACAGTAAGGATGGAAAAAGCATTTGGTTGGTTTGACGAAAGAATCATTGGTTCCGTATCATGTCTGCCATCTTTAAACCGAATATACAAAAAAAATAAAAGAAAGAGAAAAGAATAATGTTAATTTTTAGAGCAACAAAAGTGCATGTAAAGGGTTTTGTTCTGCCATTTACGACTCTCGTGTGACTCCCATTTACGAAAATGGCGAAAGATTCGTGTCTTCATTTTGAAGAATAGAAGCTCGATCTCGCTTTTTTTTTTGTCGAAGTTTTCTCTCTCTTTTATTGTAGTTAGAAAAAGCTATCTAAAAATAAAATATGCCTACATATTATGCTACTAATAATATTATTGATTACTCTTGACCGAGAAATTTATAAGAAACGTGTTACATAGTTCATTTTTCTCAATAATATAATATAATTTTTGGTAAGTAAGTATTATTCAAACATAACTCTTATAACTTATTTCTATTTATCTTTTCTTTGTAACTTTATTCTAAATCTCACCAAACATTGCAAGACCAGAAAATAAATTTGGTAAGTAATTAATTAGCATGTGCTTTTAGAGAAACATTTCTCACAATAGTCCAAGTATGCATGAACCATTACAACTCCATCGGAATCTACTCTTTTTTCCTAATGATAAGAGTCAATAAAAGACAATACTTTTAGCTACACCTTTTTGATTATTGTGATCTCTATTATGCTGTAAAAAGGAGGGTCAATGCATATTACCATGTTCATATACTATATATGTATGTTTTTTTTTTTGGTTAAATACTATATATGTATACATATTTATGATTCGTTTTGTTTTGTCTTAATACTTTATTCAGGATGGCTTAGTGGTTTGTAATGTGACCATATGTGTCGAGAAAATGACCTATTTCGATACAATTTCGATTGTGTCCTCTCAGATCCAAGCAAATGGTAAGTGCAAGATCATACCCTAACAAGTCAAACATTAAATATGAGTGAGTCAACTTCAATGTAGCATAATATGTGTCAATCAATGGACCAAAATACGAAGTTTGATTCATTATTAGATGTCTTTTTGAATTTGGGGAAATCAAAACTTTGATCCCTAAGTCCTTCTTTCTCTTCCACAAAGTCCAATTCTCTCTATCTATCTATCTCAAAATCGCAAATTACAGAAAAATAGTTGGTTAGAATGAATCGGGTGAAAGTGAATGTTAGGAGAGTTGGAAGAGACATATCGATGGTATAGAAATATCATCGAGGTAATTTCGTATCCTACAGAAAATAGTTGGTTATAGTGAATCAAGTGAATGCAAGTGTTAGGGAAGTTCGAAAAGATAAATTAAAATATTATTATTATAAATAAATTATTTTCTGTTATTATGTTTGATATTTTTATAAATTAATAATATCAGAATTATAGTATTTTATTAATTTAGAAGTTGTAAATTTATATTAAAAATATTTTTTTTTCTATTTTTATCAAATGAAAATATTAGTTGATTTTACCGCATCTATATCAATTAAAATTTAGATATATGACCTTCATATTGGTTTATTATTTATTTGATGTATAAAATATGTTTTATAGAATTTTAATGTTGTTTTAGTATTAAAAAAAAAAAACTACAGTATATTTTGAATTATTTTCTTAAAAGAAAAAATTATATTGGGATTTATTTTCTTTATATGTCTCATATTTCTTAATTGTAAATTTGTAACCACACATATTATACATATTTATGTATTAAATGATTATTTTTAGTAAACCCAAGTGGATGTGTTTTTTAGTTTGTTTAGGTGGACACTCTAAGAAGGGATAAAAAACTCTAATTATATATAAGATGACAAACTAACAATGTTGTTTTGCTTATCTTATCGTAGAGCTTACATCTTTTTTCTTCCAATATGTAAACAGAATCCGAGTCCCTCCCTACAAAGCTAAAGCACAATAAAGTAGCTTATATAGCTATGGATAGTTGGTCAGACCGCGCTCTCCAAAAAGCAGTCTTCAACTATTGGAGCATTGGTTTGGCCTCTTCCGATAACATCTCAAATTCATTGAGTGTTTGCTCGATCGCATAGATCACCATCTTCTTTATCTGTTACACATATAAAAACAATAAATGAATATATATCAAAGAAGAGTGGAATGAATATATAACAAAGAAGAGTGGAATGAATATATATCATCCTTCATCATATACATGTACTAAGAAAATATGCAGAATATTTTCCTATCTAAATACTCACCAGTATTACAATAACGAAAAGTTGAGAAGAGAATAGGTCTTTTTATTGCTTTTTTTACTATTTTTATCAGTAGTAACACAATCATTTTCTTGTTACTTGTGATCACAGCCAAGTTACTCTCCGAATGGTAAATGCTATCTAAGTTGGGTCGTAGCAAGAAGCCCATTGATATACGCACCCCTTGGATAAAGGAAATGATTTCTATATTTGTCTTTAGGATTCACTGATTGACAGAGAACTTTTAGTGAATCCATTGCATATGTTAGCTAGGTCTTAAATCATGTGAGGTTGGCAGCGCATATGCATAAAGAAAGCAAATTTGTTTTCAAGGTTCGATGAATTTGCAGGTACAGATGGTAACACGATTTCAAACATTATTAAGCCATTCATATTCATATGACTATCGCAACGGTTAGAAACAAATGTCTTAGCAGATACATATGTATTTCTGGCAATCCTCCACCAATTGAAACCACAATTGTTGTGAAAAGATGTACTTGAATTCAGGATATCAACCATGATCCAAGATCTATGATCACTTCTGCCTCCGAAAATCTAGTACACTCTAGAGAGTTGAGATATCGGAGAGGGGGAAAGGAGAAGAGATAAAGAAAAAGAGAGAAGGTGAGTATTTAGATAGGATAATATTCTGCATATTTTCTTAGTACATGTATATGATGAAGGATGATATATATTCATTCTTAAAATAGTAAAAATAGAAGGAAAGATGGACCACCGGCTTTTCTTTTTTTTTTTTTCTTTTTTTTCTCTACCTTTTCTCTTTTCCAGCTATCCCTCTCCAATACCTGAACTCCCTAGAGCTTCTACCAGATTTTTGGATAGGGCCCGACGAAGATCCAAATCAAGCCTTGATGTTGGCTAATCTTCGGTGAAGCGAAGAGGCTTGGGAGGCGGGAAAGAGGAGGGGTCAGCTTTCAAAGTGACATCTTTGAGTCGACCATTTTTCAGATCTGTTTCTGTATGTCTCATTTTTGTCGGTGTTGGTGGTGCGTGGTGGCTGAATGAGTCTCGCCTGACTCGATTCTTCTTTTTGGTGTGGAGTTGTGGTGGTCATGTTCCTTTACAAGTCTGACCCTCAACTAAGCTCGAGGCAGACTGATTTGGTGTATCCTCCAGGCGCGCAGCGACTTGTGCGCGACTTAGAAGTTGGTAGTAAACCAAGAGCTAGTAATTTGAAGCATGCATTGGGAACCTTATTTAATTGCATGTAAGATGATGCCCACTTATGAACAATCACCAACTAGCTCAAGAAGAGAATGGCGCCTAGCCATTGCCAGCGTCTATTATCTTTGTAGAGAAACAATACGATCTTGGATTACCCCCTTTCTACTTGTTTTTCTATGCCTGTTTGGAAATGTGGTTCCCACGGAAGATCAAGTAGGTAAGTCATGTGATGCACAAGAGCTGCCTGGTGAACCCTAGGTTGTAGCACGGCTAGTTGTTAACTCCTCACGTTGTTGCTGCTGTTTGTAGGACCGATCAAAACCTCATCCTCGCCTGCACTGGTCTCTTAGAAAGAGACCAGTGGTAAACGATAGTAAAACGAGTTTTCCAACCAAAACAAAATTTTCACATATTTGTTAGTTATATTGACTGCTCATACAAACATGGTTATCAATGAGTTTGTTCCTTAACAGTTGTAGTCCTTCATGAACATGATCATTATTAGTCCACAAACAAGAAATGTTCATCTCGACATGGACAAATGAACGCGGACACCCCAATTGACAGCTATAATTTCGGGCAAGGCCGCACTTGTTACAAATTTATGATTGAGAAGAAAAAACAATTTTTTCAAAGAAAAAAGTCTAACCATTAGATTTTGTAAAGTATAAACAGAAAAAGAAAAGAAAAGGCATTTGCATTTTACAAAACAAATATTCTTAAGATGTTAGAGGAAAACGTAGCAAACAAACACACATACAATCAAACAAAGCGTAAATAAGGTTTTTTTTTTTTGAATAACCAACACTAAGACCATGATTAACCCGGGGTTCTTAGGGTGGGGTTCTTAGCGTAATTTAAGAACTGGTTCTTAATTTAACAAATAAAAAGTTAAGAACCGGGTTAATCATGCTCTAAATATCAGTTACCCTTAATGCTAGTAGGACGAGCATAATATTTTTAAGGTTTTATGTTCTTTTGTTCTGTTTGGAAACAATATTAGCCTAATTAAAACAAATATTTGGATTAAAATTTTACTGGTTCCATCTCGGTTCAATTTTAGGGGATTTTGTACATAAAGAAATATGATCAAAAACTGTATAAAAACATTAAAAGTAAATTTCAAATACAAATAAATTTATTTATTTTGAAAATAAAAATTTGGTCATTTTTGTTAGATTACGGTTCAAATTGATTTTGGGTCCATTCTAAAATATTTTTTTTGTTTCAAGTAAATTGGTTTGGTTCAAATCCCCATCCCTCCTAACTTGATCCAGATATCAGACTAAAAATATGCAAAAATAAGCTCACAAAAAAAAACAATAACAAGAAAAAGAATGGTAAAGAGATAAAAGACTTACCTCGAGTTTGTCCTCTCTGGCCTTGTGGTTCTTGGGAAGTTGACGAAACTCTTCGGTAAGACGTAGACACTCATTGATGTTTTCTGGTGACACAAAGTCAACTGCAACTTTGGTGCACGACTGTCCGAACATACACATCACAAAGACAAATTCTCTCATTAGATTCTCAGCTACAACGCAAATTGGGTGAGGGTACAAAATCAAAGTGGAGGAAGAACAGAAACCATATGTGTTTTATTTACCTTTAGATTCCGGACTTGATGAGGACAACCCGCAGGAATAAATACAGCTTCTCCTAGCTTTTGCACAAACGTCCATGGTTCGATTCCTACAATTTCAGATAAAATATTTAGTTTGTCAATTCAGAGTCCAGAAAGAAAGCAATATACATACCGAATTCATCCTTGAGTTTTCTTTTATGCTCTACGGTTAAATAGCATGACTGGTCATGTATTGGGTGATAAACCTGAAAGAAGAACATGTCAGAAAAATTAGTCAGCGAATCTGAGAAGTAAACTCAGGTGAGTGTTGTTTACCTTTGTAACCGGACAACAAAAAGTGTGTCTAAATTCTTTGGAATGCTTTCTTAGATACTCTTCTAACTTAGGAACATCTTCTCTCCTAAAAATGTCCCAAAGAGCACTTCCTGATTGGTCATGATTCTGCTCATTTTCATAGCTCAGAATCTCTGGCATGTTCATTCCTTCTTCCTCATGGCTGCAGTCAATGCCATTCTCTTCAGTGCCCTGTTCCTCAAGCTTGTTCTGTTCTTTGTGTTTCTGCTTCAGGTCTTTGACTGCAGATATCTGTTCTTGACTTAATGTTACTTCAGTTGTATGCGTCAGGATATTCACCTAAAAAAAGTAGTGAGCGTTTGTTTGGCCATTGAAACCAGACCGAAAGTGTACAAACAAACTAATGAAAGCTTTACCGCGTCTGACATATCGCAGTGAAGCTTAGTCACGGAGTCACCTCTACCAAGCTCATCTGGAATCCCATAGGCAATGTACGTTTTTGGACCCAAATCTGGTTTGATAAGTTCTTCAGGAAGCTTTGCTGCAATGTTCAGAATTCCGGTTCTAGGATCGCTATATTCTTGGAAAGGCAATGCGGATATGAACTCGTCACAGTGACGAGGTAAAAGATCTTCAAACTTGTCAGAAGGAGGCCAGTCCTTTAACTTTAACATCTCAGGCCAGAAGTTTCCATACGTTCTTCCTTTGCTATAACCTTCAAAGAAGTGACGAGTATTGATCTCCACCTGTTTTCATAGATAATGAAAAAAAGAGATTAGAATCTATCATCATTTCAGAATGTAAAGTATTATAATACGGATTGAATTTATACCTCACAATTAGCTAAACAATCTATTGCCTTCACTTCAGACATCGTAGAACTTGCTGTTGAATCCAAATTTTCGCATAACGCCCTCCACATAACCATCGGCTCCCAGCTTAAACCAGGTGTGTTATCAAGAGCGTTCCTAACGATTACCGGTTCACCTTTTCTCCAATGCTCTTGAAAATGCTTAAGCTCTTCTTCCTTCAAAACATCAAGAGATCGTGGACAGAACAAGTAGTTGTCGGTTGATCCACTCCTAGAAGCTGTTTTCCTTGTCATATCTGTCTCCAAGGCAGAACACTTACATTTCGACACTCGAGGGCTGTTATCGTATGATGCCAAGAAAGCCTCTGCCTTTTGTTCCAAGTCTGAGATCCGGTTCTGTGGTAGGATTCGCTTAAGCTCCAACATACAATCACCACAACCACCTAGCTCTTTTGGTGCACAAGTGATGCTCCCATCAGAACCAGCACTCCACTTTGCGGATGTGTTAGCTTCTTCATCCTCCTCAGAAACAGAAGAGGAGCTCGGTTTCATTTCTAAACCATGCATGTACTTGTATCCTTTATCAACATACTGCAGCTTCATTTCAGGGCGTTGGGAAATAGAACCTTCGCGAATCTCTTGACAACAGTTCAAACAAAGCTCGAAAGAGCACTTTGGGCAGCTCCGGTGCAAGTCAACAATTGAAGTTGCACAATGATCACTGCAACACAAATGATTTCAGCAAGATCCTCTAGAATTAAGTTGAACTAAAAAAATTAGATCCCAACTCTCTATCAGATAATATAAGTGCGCTTTACCAGTATACACGTTCATCACAGTAGCTCACAGCGCTAGTTACGGCAACTTCAAAAGCCCGTAATCCTGCAGAAACAAGTCATAAGTTAGCAGAAAAACGCATATAGCAACAGAAGCCAACGTCTTGGTACAGTAAGATTCGAACCTTGAGCCTTTGCCTCAATTTCAATCTCT
Organism: Sinapis alba; assembly: GCA_012274485.2. NCBI lineage: Eukaryota > Viridiplantae > Streptophyta > Magnoliopsida > Brassicales > Brassicaceae > Sinapis > Sinapis alba. Next base: position 23,613 of record MU106641.1, read on the forward strand.
TGATTTTGGGACTCGGAAAACTTATTCAAAAATGGAAGCATCAAAGCAATCAAGTATTGAAGATGATGCCGTCTTTCAGATTTCGTGAGTTCCCTCTTTGTTGTCTGTCAATTCAAAAAGCAGAGATACCAGTTAACCAAGAAACATCGTGTCCTAAAAACGACTTCTTAAATAATCTCATACCTCGATTAAACCATTCAAATGCAAGCATCTGTTGCAATTACAATTGTTGTGGCAGAAAGGACATTTATCAACGATATCATCCTCAGATAGATGTGGATACCTGCAACAAAGTAAATTAAGGATATGGAAACGTATTTTTATTACAAAACAGAAAATTAGACTAAATGGAAGACATAAACTAACCATTTCCTTATACATTGAAGACAATACATTGTCTCTTCACATTCACTGCAAATGAGAAGTGTTATCCTTTCCCCTTTCAAGCACTGATGGCAGATGGCATTCTGTTCCTTAGATTCCTGCCAACGCGAAAAATTATTTGGAAAAGTTCAATAAAGAACACGTTTATTACCAAAAAGCTTCTGTAAAGACACGTTACCTTTGAAGTATTCATCATGCTTTCACGGTCATGGGAATCTGACACCTCTGAATCTGGCGAACGTGAACGTGATCCACCAACACATGTGACATGTTCTGGACTGTGGGAACCTCTTCTTCTTCGCTTTGTTGCCTTGATCTTAGAAATCATTTGAAGCTCTTCCTCCCAAGCCAAATCTTCTTCAAGCTCTACTTGCCGTCTATCTTTCTTTCTACCACTGGATCTTCCGGAACTACGACTAGCTAACAATGTGCAACCATCATCTTCACAAGGCTCCACTTCCTTAACAGACATTGAATCTTCAATTTCTACTTTGCCTCTTTTCTTGAATCTTCCGGAACTACGACTTGCTAACAATGTGCAACCGTCATCTTCACAAGGTTCCACTTCCATAACAGACATTGAATCTTCAATTTCTACTTTGCGTCTTTTCTTGAATCTTCCAGAACTCCATCTAGGTAATATAGTGCAACCATCATCTTCACAAGGTAACACAGTCTTCATCTCAGATACTTTGCTCTTCTTATCTTCCCTTCTTTTCATTTGATTAATCCAATCACATGATAAGATACCATCATCATCTACAGAGTGTTTCAGTGTCTCTTCACTGCCTTGTAGTTTGTCAAGGCGTGAAAGACGCTTCCGTTTCCTACTATAGACTCTGAGTATCACAGGACGCGACCTCTCTTTCTCCTCTTCCCTAGACTTAACTAATTTCAAACTTCTCTTCTTCTTCGCAGACCAAAGACATTGAAACGAAAACAGAGAACTCTCCATCAGACTACTATAAGCCTCGAAAGCAGCTCCATCAGACTCCATGTTAGCTGCAAAATATGAAATCTGTAAAGCTTAACGAAGATACTATGCAGCAAAATCGGATCAATGAACGAGAAACAGACGCAGAGATTCTACGAATCGTGACAAAATCACAAGTGAATCCGATCTATCGACTCAAAACCAATCGATTGTTCAAACCTACGAAGAAAAGTGAAATCGAGGAAGAGGATAGAGATACCTTTGATTCGAAGCGACGATGAATCTAAACCCTAAGAAGCAGCTAACGAATTTCTCAAATTCGCTATTTAGATGGTTAGGAAAAGGAAAGAGGGGAAGAGGATCGTTCGTAATCTCACCGTTAAAAGCACACTTTGAGCCAACGGAATTTAACCGTAGAGCGCACGCTATATTAATTGGACGCGTGGCAGGTGATTAACCCACCGATTCGTCGTTTCGTCTACCAATAATAATACTTGGGGTCGTAGGCGTGGATTATGTCTGTATATCAGTTTCAACCACATTTATAAGAGAAGAAATCAATACAGAAAGTATCTACTTAAACCCGATTTGGAACATCATACACAATATCCGAATGAAACTTACGAGCTTAGTATTTTAGAATTTGAGAATATTTGAAACTGAATCGAAATCAGAACTGAGATCAAAAGATATCTGAAATTAGTTAAATATGAATATTTTTACATATGTTAAAGTAATTAGATTTTTTATAGTATTTTAAAGATTTATGTAATTTATTTTATTTGTTATTTTAAATATTTTTAGTTAGTTTAGATAGTTTAATTACGTTTTAATTAGATTTGTAAATAATTTATATATTTTAAATTGAGTAATTCCCTTAGATAGCCTCTTTTAGTTTGTTTGTCACAAAAATAGTTTTTAAGGATGAAAATGACCAAAATGTTTTTTTTGAAGCTAAAAAATTCATTTATATGCATTTATACCTCTAGGGTTAACTAATTTGGACTTTAGGGTTTAGAGTTAAGGGGTAGGTTTGGGGTTAGGGTTTCAAATTTCAAAAAAAAAAATTAAAAAAAATCAAAATTTCAAAAAAAAAAAAGTCTATTTTGGTCATTTTATTTTTTGAGGGCTATTTTGTGACAAAAACTTAAAAAGGGCTATTTAAGAGAATTGCCCTTTTAAATTTTTATTGTTAACTTTTTAGGTTTTTAAAAAAATGATAATATCACATTGTTTCAATCTAAAGCAAACCCGAAAATAACTAAATTAAATCATATCCGATAATTAATAAAAAGAGACCTATGAGCTAATACCAAGAAGAATAGTAATTGTGAGCAATTCATATGCGTGTGTTCAGAAAAATCCTTAATACTTGGCAACTCCCGAAACACATGAGAGTCAAATGAACCTGTAGAAGGTGAAGAAAAGGTAAAACAGGAGAGGAATTTGATCCCAAAAAAAAAAAAGATAAAACAGAAGAAACATAATTAAATCAAAACAGTAATTTACGAGTCCACAATTATCAAGAAAGAAATCATTTATGAGTTCACAAAATAAAAACATTCAATCACTAGATATCATTGCCATAAGGATCACCAGATCCTTTGCTTGCTTCCTCATACGTTCTCGAACTAGTAGCTGAATCAATATTAGGGTTTAATCCCGCAAGTTGCATTATGTTCTCAATCTCTTTGACAACCTCACCCATCGATGGTCTCTTCACTCCTTCCTCATCCACACATCTCAAAGCAAGATCCACATACTTCTCAAACCCGTTTAGATTTCCACTGTTTGCAATGATACTCGTGTCCACCAATTCTTGCAGGTCATACAAGTCCCTTGATTTATCCATCTTTGCCTTCACCTCTCTCGCCACGTGTTTGCCTCCCTCTATTGGACTCTTACCAGTTAATAGCTCAAGCATCACCACACCAAACCCATACACATCGCTCTTCTCAGTCAATTGATTTGTCATGTAATACTCAGGATCCAGATAGCCCTAAGACAAACAATAACGTTAGTTTAAATGTATGTAAGAAAAGAGGGATAACTGATTCTCTACTCACCATAGTTCCTTTGACTTGTGTTGTCACATGATTTTTCTCAGAATCTCCCACAAGTTTGGAGAGTCCAAAGTCGGCAACCTTTGCATTTAGACTTTCATCAAGTAGTATATTATTTGATTTGATGTCTCTGTGTATAATTGGTGGATCAGCAAGCTCATGAAGATAAGCCAAACCCTTGCTTGACCCAAGTGCTATTTTCAGCCTTCTTGTCCAATCAAGTCTAATTCCATTCTTGCCTGCATTATCATCAAAATTAATGAGAGCTGGTAATGAGGTTAATATACAAAAGAAAAGGTTTATTAGAATATTTCTAATGTATTTCGCTATTTTTTCTTATAAAATAAAGTAAATCTAAAATAGAGGTAAAATTTGTTTCAATGATTATTCTAAAATACCAGTCTCTAGTTATAGAGTAAAAATATGGATTTAGAGAAGAAAATTGACAATTTGTCTTTTGAAGAAAGAAATAAAGTTGAGTTGGAGTGGGTTTCAATCTAAATGCTATTATAGAGGTTAATATAGGAAGGGGTTTGGGATGCTCTTACTACCTGATAGACTGTCTGTTAGAGAGCCATTTGGAATGTACTCGTATACAAGCATTTGTTCACTTCGATCAAAACAAAAGCCTAAGAGTTTGACAACGTTCTTATGATGGACCCTTGAAAGAAGCTCAATCTCAGTTTTAAATTCCAACTCCCCTTGTGAAGATCCTTGTTGCGCTCTTTTGATTGCTAGGAGTTTCCCAGAGGGAAGAATCCCTTTGTAAACCTGTTTCACCACCATTTTGGAATTTTAATTAAACTAATCAACATTTCTTGTTTCAACTGAGGCCATTGTTAGTAAAGACACAAACCTGGCCATAACCTCCACCTCCAACATCATTTGCCTCTGAGAAGTTGTCAGTGCATTTCCTCAACTCTTCAAAAGTAAATGCTTTTGCTCCCATTAGCTGCGGAGCATCGAGACTGCTTGTACTCTTATTCCATTTGGCTGCAAGAGATATTGTCATTATTTTCACAAATCAAAGTAAAACCATTTATTCTTACCAAAAGGATTATTTTGACCAGTGGCTTTCTCTGCTCTCTTCTTCTGCCTAAGACCGTAAATCCCAGCTATAGTTAACAACAATAGAAGAACCACAGCACCTACTACTGCTCCAATGATAATGCCAGTGTTTGTTGAAATGGAACCTCCTACATGTTGGTCAAAAACAGAGTAGATGAGTTAACCAGTTTTAGATCCGGTTAGATTGTGTGTGTTTTGTTTTTGAATAATATATACCAGAAAACGGACTGTACTGATCAGCTCTGAAAATGTAAGGCCCAAATATTGGAGGAGGGTTATAAGTATGAGTGCTAAACGCATAAATAGCAGTTTTCATTTCTGTCTGATTAAAACTCTCCTTGTCCAATGGAAATAACAAGAGGTCTACTAGAAGCTGATGACCAGTTGCAGTCTCTGTAAAGTTTCTGATGGCGACTGAGTCCACTTGATAACTGGGGTTCCTAAAGAAATCTTCTATCCCTTTCTGGAGCATTATGAAGTTGGTGTTATTGGAGAAACCTGAGAAGGAAGGAGACCTGAAGATGAGTGTTCCTGTTATTGGATACACACAGCTGCACGCTGGACTCGGTTCCCTGCCTTGACGACATTGTGAACATTTTATTTGTGGAACAGAAAAATCAGTATTATGTTGGATTGCTCTGCAGAAGTCACTCTGTTGGTTCCCTGCTTCTTGGCATACTGGATTATCTGCCAATCTGTGAAAATACTAACACACATCATAAGTAGTTGATGGGAAAAAATAAATATTTGTGAAGTGATACATACATTACTTGGATGCCTTTATTAGCTGCTGGTTTATAATTAGTTATTTCATTGTTTTGTAAATCCACAAGCTCTAACTGGTTGCTATAGTTGGTACCAAAGTCCAATGTTGCATTTAACTGATTGCGCTTTAGTACACTGCAAAGTCAATTTACATAAACAACCCAGTTAATACAAGTGTCATGAGTTGACTTCCCAAATGAAAAGTTTCATGTTTAGTTTTACTCACACAGTCTGCAATAGAGTAGGGGTAAAGAGCAAGATTGGTATTGGACCTTCAAGTTGGATCCCTTCCATCCTTCTACCAAGTAGAATACCATTTTTTTTTGTAAGCATACACAAGAATATATATTGAAGGAAAAAAGAGAGAGATATTCATACAATGTTGACAGGGAGCTTAATGTAGAGATCCATGATGGAATGAGTGAGAATGTCAATTGGTTATTGCTCACATCTCTGTTATAAACACATTACATCATGTAAGTAGATTGAGAAGGGTAAATTAAGCAGCAACAATAGAGGAAGACAAATATAGAAAACCTACAATGTGTAGAGACTGGTCAAGCTTGTTAAACTTGGAAGACTACCTGTAAGTCTGTTGTCAGCCAAGTACCTGATGTGAAATCAACTAGAAACTCTTTCACATCTTTTCATTTACATCAACAAACACAAAGTAAGACTTTAGTTGCTCACTTACAGTTCGTTCAGACGTGTGAGATTATTAAGACTTGAAGGAATATCTCCTGTTAGTCTATTCCTATCAAGGCGTCTGTAACAAAGATAATAGCATATGAGATTAAAGTTGTAGCATAATTAAGTAAATGGAAAAACTTGAAATTTTATAATAAAAAATAATCTTTTACTACTTACAACACTGTCAAATTTTTAACGAGGCTGAGGCTGTTCGGGATTTTGCCTGTGAACTGGTTTCCATCAAATAGCCTAAAGATAAAATAACAAATGATATTCAACCACTTATTTAGTTACTACTCTCATTTTTTTTCTTTCTCCTAAGCTTTCTATTATACGTGTAATATGAAACTTACACATGTATTAAAGTCATGTTTGAGGAGAAGAGCTTTTCAGGGATATCTCCAGAAAGCTTGTTATTTCCAAAGTGACTGCAAGAGAAGGTAAAAAAGAATGAAGTTAAATTAAAAAGGAGTGATTATATAAAGAGAAATGCAAAATTTTTATTTTATTTTATATATATACAAATGCTTAGTTTCAAGAAGCATGTCCAGTCCAGGTGAAGAAGTCCCATTAGAAACTGGAATAGTTCCTTCGATCTGATTGTCAGCTATATCGAACCAAAATAATTTAGATAATTGTCCAATGGAAGCCGGAATTGTTCCACTAAATTTATTTGAGTTCAGGGATCTGTAAGGAGAAAACAAAAACATTAATACTAATGGATTTATATACTGAAGTAAAAAGAGACTTGTTTCAATCAAAATCTTACAGAGTTATAAGTTGTTCTAGAGATCCTATGGACTCAGGGATTTGACCACTGAAACCGCATTCCATGAGGTTCCTGGAGATAAAAAGAAAAAGAAAGATTTAGTCAAAAAATAAATAATAAGACAAGATAAAAGAGTATGTCATCTTCTTTTCTTACAAGGTAGTCAACTTTTTGAGGTTACCAATATTTGATGGAAGCGATCCAGACAATTTAGAATTGGATGTCAAATCCCTGCAAAAATATTAGATCAGAAGATTTTTTTTTTTTTGAGAGGTTTATAAATTGAGAAAAAAAATCAATTTTATGCACAAAAATAAAGAAGAAGACCTACAAGATCTGCAATTCAGTCAAGGAAGAAATATCGGCAGAGAGCTTTCCTTCCAAGTTAAGGTTGCCTAATGATCTTCAACAAGCAACAACTCAACGTTAACGTCTGCATAGAATTATTAGAGAGAAATAACACAAAGAAAAGACATTATTGTTACATTTGAATAACTTGGTTGTTATTGTTACATGTAATTCCAACCCAATTGGTTCCACAAGGATCAGAGCCTTTCCAACTCTCAGGAAACCTGGTCCATTCACTCTTCAAGGCTTGTAAAGCAGAAGCTGCACCAATTTTGAAACCAAATAAATATTCATACAACTCGGGTTATCATCTTAATATACTTTTTTAAAAGAAAATCACCTTAATATACTTACCGTCTAAACCATTTGTTAGCGCTGAAACAGAATAAATTTGGCAAAAAGCCAAAATCAGGAGAATGCAGACTTCAATTCTTGAACTCATCTTCAGAACCATTGTATCACAAAAATCCTTCGAGAAGAAGCCTCGTTGCTAAGAAAACATGTACTCAATAATGTTATCGGAAAGGAGAACAAGACTTTGCAGAATTTAAATGAAAAATATGTAAAAATAATAAGAGACAGTGGACAATATAAAAACTTGATCAACTTCAAAACAGCTAGTTATGAGATTGATGGAATGTTTTAAGTTGTTAGATTAATACGTCAACAGGGTAACTGGAAAGGAATAAACTATGCACACTACATTTAAGAACACACTAGCAAATAGCAATGACCAGGCATGCGTTGGAGAAGGAACTAATCAAAAATAGGAATTATATAGAATAGGGTCTACACATCATGACTAGCCCATAAACCGGAATCAGACTGGAGGGCATCACCGGATTATGGACTAAATTGGCATGAAAAATGTCTTGAAGGGCTGGTTTCAAGTGGGTAGAGCCGATTTGGACGTGATCCTTACATATGAGCTCGGCATGGATGGTTCTGCTTGGATGGATACAACATGGATAGACATATGAGATGTCTTGAAGGGCTAGTTCTAAGTGGGCAGGGACCTTGTGGACGCGATCCTATATTTGAGTTCGCCGTGGATGGTTCATCTTCGAAGGATACTTTGTGGTTGTGAGCATCGTGGATAGGTCAGCTTGGATGGGTGAGTCGTGGCCACTAGATGTGAGCCACTAGGCGGATGTTGGCCATGTAGAATGCCATGGAATGTAAAACTAAGGTTTAACCACTTCTAAATTAAGCTAGTATGGTTGGAATTTTTTGATCCAAATTCTAGTAAACCAAATATGAAAACTGTGAATATACTTTAATATATGATCATTACAAGAGTCATCATAAATTTGACAAATGAGCATTCGTGTTAGAACATTATTTTTTTTCTAAAATACAAAATCATATTTTTATTCTCTTATATACTTAGTTTTAATTTACATTTGACTATTTAAAACTTATTATAAAAAATTGTTGATAATATGATTTAATGCATATGAAAAACACTCATGTTAAAGAAAACTTTGAACTGATTTTATATTAAAAGACAAAAGTTAAAATTATTTTTTATAGAAAATTAGATATTTTTAAATTGATGAAAGTGACACATATAACATTTAAAAAATTATTTATAGAATCCTGAAAATCTCTATAGTTTTTAGGGTCAGATTGAATTTTTGAAATATGGACACAAAATATTTTTAAACCAGACTAAACTAGAGTTAAATATTTATGAATTTTGTAAATTTTGGGTTGAACTATACCGTGTAAGCTCAATTGACATTCTTACATAAAATGTCTTTAAAGAAGAGAAAAAACTTTGTTAATATTCATGTTCGACAAATCGGGTGAGGCGACCGAGAAGTCATGCGGCAGATCACCACCGTGGAGAGTTGGTCTTAATCGATCACTTAATCTGGATATTTCATAACGTCGTATTTTTTATTTAAAATGTTGTGAAACTTTAGTTTATTTTAGTTGGATCCTTTATAAATATGAGTTTATGTTGTATATGTGACACATATTTGGTATATATTTGTATGTACCTAGATCGAAAATATTTAAAAGTTAATTTTTGATTAATTTCTAATTAATTATAATTTATAATTATTTGGATAGGTTTGGACTGTACGTCTACCAGACATATGCCTATCGAAAGTCTGAACATGGTTAATATAAAAAAAATATGACGATATCATTAATACCCAATGCATTACTCTATACATTATTTTCAGAATAATCTCGAGTCTTTGACAGAATCAACGATGCATTAGGATTTAGGGGTATTGATATTGACCAAACCAATGATGCGACTTAAGCGATGACTTTTAACATTTTCGACCTAAAAGAGACTTACGTTATTCATGCTTACGTCTAGTAGTACAATAATACATTAGGCCAAGCTGATTTTCCACCTGATTTTAAAATTGTTGATAAGTTTTCTTTCTTTTTTGGTCAACCAATTGTTGATAAGTTTAAAATCTAACTTTTATCTCAATTGTAATATGTTAGTATATTTGTAACATCCGCCTCTTTTTCTTAAGAACATGTTATCAATTGTAACTTACTTTTAAAAGTTTTCCATTCAAAAACTAAATCTATTTATTCTCATTCAATCCAAAATAGTGTTTTGCAAACCCATTCATAGAAAAACAAAAGAAACCATTGCATAAATATAATGGATTTTTAGTTTTGTTCTAATTCGATTACGAAAATATAATTCATAGAACATAAAACAAATTATCATTTGAGACTATATTATTAATTTCTTCATATTTAAGCATAAATTTAAACATCACAATAAAAATGTAGAAGAATTAATTCAATAGTTTAAATTATTATTTTTGAACCTAATATAAATATTATAAGTAGTTTTTGCCTTTAATGCTAGTGTTTGAAATTCATATTCTTTTATTTTATTTTTAGTTGTGCTTTTTTCTATTCTTTTAAAAGTACATTTAATTATTTATGTTAGATTGTTAAATATCTTAATTCTTAATATTTTTAGTTAATCTAATTAAATAAACAATTCATTTTTTTGGTTCAAATCAGTTTAAAATCAAATCAAACCCAACCAATTAGGTTGATAAAACATTTAACCAAATGGTTAGAACAAATACTTTAGTTTGGTTTGGATTCAGCTGAGTAGGTTTGTTTTGGTTCGTTTTATTTTCTGTCCACCCCTAAATTACAATGTTACCAACCATGCAAAGAGATTTTTTTTAAAAAAAAAATTGCGTGTACTGAAATTTTTTTAAAATACAATTATGTAATAGAATAGTGACAACCAACTCAAACAACACGATGACAAGCATACAAATATTCAAAACTGTCCACAAAAATCCAAACAAAATGATATATATGCATCAATTATGTTTCTTCTAAAACTGAATATAAAACCAAAAACGTTATAGTGATTTTACTCATTGAACATCAAGGCTCCGGTTTTCCGTTACCATTCGGATTGCTGCTGGTAGCAGTGGTTCTTCGAGACTGACGCTTGGTCGGTACAACTACACAACTTTCATCATCCGAATCCTCGATAAGTTCTTCATACTGGTCATCTTCGCATTCTTCATCTTTAAAAACTGGATGAATATATGCGTTTTGAAGAAACCCTTTAAGATTCAAGTTGGGTTCTCTTGCGCGTTCCAATGTATCCTTAATCATAGCTTCCTGTAACACAATACTAACATATTATATTAGGGATAAAATATCCCATATCGGAAATTCAATGGGATATTAACTAATATATAAAGGGTATAAAGGGTTAGGATCAATCCACTTATCACCAATTGGTTTTAAGTTAGAAGCTCATGATAAAGCATGAATCTAACATGAATATCAGAGTATCCGAGCTCAGATCCTAAATACTCTAAACCTCTAATTAATATAACCATTCATGGTCATAGTATAAAGATGGTAATTAACTCGTTCGACCAAGTATTAGGAATAAAGTATCTCACATCAAGAATTCAATGAGATATTAACTAATATATAAATGGTTAGGGTCAATCTACTTATCACCAATTAGTGTTAAGTTGGATAAAGCCGAATCTAACAAATTAAATAACACATAACGAAAATTAAGCTAAATCTACCATCGGTTAACATAACCGGTAGACTGATGTAATTAAATATTTTTTTTGAATTTCTTGGTATAAGGAAAGTGAGCTGAAATGTTATTATACTAACCTGCAAAGGGTTAACGACGAATGCTGATTCATACCGGCCTTTGCAGAACCGGTGAAAACCGATGGTGAGAATGGGTAGAATGACAAGAAAAGGCGTGGACTGAGCTTTTCCTTTTGTGCTCATTAATCCAATCAAAAGGATTTGAGAGATGATCAATGCTGATATTATACGTCCATGAACGTCCGGCCAGTACGCAGCCGCGCTCTCATACTCTTGATTATACACATTTATTATCTGCAAACAAATCTGGCTTAGCTAAAACTAGATATCTGGATAGACCAAATTGATTAGAATGTTGTTATTCTTTAGATAAGCAGGAAAAAAAATGGGGAGTAAAATTTAGGGGTGTTAGTGGGAGATGAATTTGTAGTGATTATTAAAATTCTCAAATTCTATTGTTATTTGTTAGTGAATTCTAACATTCTTATTGGTTTGATGATTGTTTAATGACTTATCAAATCTATTCTTATTCAAACAGTTTAGTTTTAATGATTCTAAGATTCCATCAAATCTAGTGTTATTGAAAATTGAATTCTACACACAATTTTATTCATAAAACAAAACTTCCAAAATCTTGCATATTTTCTCTAAATTCTTACAATCATTGAATTAGAATATTTTCATAAACTTTTAAAATAGGAAAAACTCTTTAGAAGTGTTTACAAATTCAGAAAATCTCTTAATTTCTAGAATAAACCAATTCTACATAAATTCTACTCCCACTAGCCCCCTTTAGTTTCACTTTAATTGTTTGGTCCACAAGAAACACATTTTGATTTCCAAATGATTTTCAATACAAATATGAACCAAAAAAAAAATTATTTGAAAGCTGAAAATGTATTCAATTAAAAATCATTAGTTGTCATTTTCCTTAAAAGAAACAAGAAATCAAAACTGAAGTAAAGTAACTAAGATCAAATTGTCAAGTTATTAGCATAATAAATAAGAGTTGGCTTTTCACCTGATGACGGAAGATGAGGTAAGCAAAACCAAAGAAGAATATGATGAACGGAAGTAGAACGGGTGTGACCGGAGCATAGACAAGACCAAGTAGGAAGTAGAGTTGAATCCTAGGCTCCGTTGCATAAAAATCAATCTGTCCCGGATCCATTGCTTCTTCTCTATCCTTTTCAGTTTTCACCAAGAAGAAGTTCTTCAAATGGAAAACAACAAACGGTTTCAACCTAAGAATCTCTCCAGCCACACCCGCCCAACCATCAACCATTATATACGTTATAAAGAATGTTGCCTTTATTGGAATGGCTACTCCAACCGTCCGTGGTATCCTAATAATTAACAAGAAGGTAAAGAACTTTGAGAAACAAAAGTTTTCAAATATAAAGTGTGACTTGAGGCTAGCGAGAGAGGTTGTTCTTACTGATTAGGGGATTGTTTAAGGAAAGAATCTAGCTGTTCAAATGCAGATCCGGTGATTATGCTACCGAGGAAAACATTCACAAGGTTGAATAGATAATATCTGAAAGCAGCTCTTCTCTCTAATGATGATATTGAAACAAACCCTTCGAATTTCGACATGATCATCAAGATGGTTGGGAGAAATATCAAAAAGAGTTTCAAGACAATACCGGGAAGAAACCCTTGGATCACTGATTTAATAAACTTCCTGTACAAGCAAAGATTGATTAAAACCGTATTCTCAATCGAAACCCTAAGGAATAAGAAACTCGAGAAAAATGTAGGTTAACCTACTTTTCGATGATGGTATTGAGGAATGGAGCGGATTTTTGGATACCTTCGATACTCGCAAGGGATTGCACAAATGCAATTGGGATGATGAAGAAGAAAGTGAGGAAGAAGAAGGCAACGTGCATTACAAGTCTTCTTACCGTGAGGGACACGTAAGGCATAGCTAGGTTTGGCCAATACACTTCTCTTGCCTCTGGAGCCCATTCGGTTAACCACTCGGTTGGATTCTTTGTCTGTTGAGTCTGTGCGCAAACCGCAGCTCCCCAACGTGTTTTAAAAGAGACAAAAGCTGCTGGCATTACACCTTTATCGTCTTTCTTTATTCTCTTCCTTTCTTCCATTATCTGGTGAAAAGCAAAAGATGTCACATTGGATTTTGAAGTGTTCTATGTGCAATAATACTTACTTGTTCGCTTAGCTTCTTCAGCTCAGCTGTGTAATGATCCATTGCATCTACTTTGTTTCCCCATAGCCCGAGAAATCCCAACTGCAAGAAGAGATAGGATTCATATAAACGTTTTATCTCTAACTCTAAGACTTTGTTTCAAGGTTTCTCTAGATATCTACCTTTACCCTTGGCTTTTGTTCCTTGTTTCTTGTATACTTCAGTTGGTAATAATCAAACCAGTTCTGCATTTTCTTCTTCTCTTCTACTAAGCCAGCCAATTCATTTGCATTGTAAACCACCTATATATATAATCAATTAGACTTAACCAAGAAAACATCGATAAACATAATCAAGATTAGTTCCTTAAGGACTTGACTTAACCAAAAAAAACAATAAACCGAATCAAGAATAGCTCCTTTTGGATTATGTGTCCAGAGAGCCAGGGGTCGTCATGAGCATAGCGAAGTAAAACATTGGACTAGGGTCCTAATTTTTTTTAAAAAAAAGTTTATATTGAAGAAACCCCCAAATTTGTAAGATTTTTTTTTTAATTAAAATCTTAGTAAAATGTTTATGACCCCAACATTTCAAGACCACTAAAATGTTTATGACCCCAACATTTCAAGACCCCTTGTATGTGCTAACCTGATTTGTAAGATAATGATCCGGGTGGTTAACCATAAAGAAATGCTCCACGTTTTCACTAACTGACTCGTGTGAGTCCGGTGGTACGTTCCTAACCAGAACCTGTAAAAGTGAAAACATTAGAAGCTATTTCATAGATAGTGTTAGACCAAAATATCAGATTATATATAAATGAGATGAAGCATAGATCTGTACGGTGAATTGATCAGCACGTCGCTTCTCGGATTGGAGAAATGCTAACCGCATTGAAGCTATCTTCTCATATTCATTCATTAGAACATAACAAGTCCAGAATGTGAATGCGTATTCCATCACGAGATGCGCCCAAAACCTTTACCAAAATTAACAGATTTTTTAAATCATTAGAGTTGAAAATAAATTGCTAACTGAATATATTATTTCTGTAACGAACCTGTCTGATCCATATTCGACATTTGATATCGAAAGCTTATCGATATCGCTTGATGTTACGTTACGCAGTTTTGCTAGCTGCAGTCCATCACTAGTCCAGTTTACAGGTACCAGAAATGACCATGAAAGTAATGCGATAGGAACAAAGATCTTAAGTCTGTAAAATAGTAAAAACACCATTAGAAACATAGAATAAATGGTCGGAACAAAGATCTGTCTAATTGATTTTTTTTTTTTTAAATCATCTGGAAATGTCACAAATGAAATAATAAACCAAGTAAACAATAAATAAAACATAAAATTTATTATATGATATTATTTTAATTTTAATAAAACATTATATTTAATATTTTATTAATTTCATATCAGTGAACTATTCTCTCTGTTTCATAATAAGTGTCGTTTTAGCTTTTTGCACACAAATTAAAAAACAGTTAATTTTGCATATTTTCTATAGAAAAACATGATTACCCATACAACTAATCATATTTCAACCAATAGAAAATTAAGCTGGAAAATAAAATCAATAAATTATGCATTGAAATCCTAAAACGACATTTATTTTGTAACGAAAAAAATTCCTCTAAAACGATACTCTTTGTGAAACGGAGGGAGTATTAAAATGTTTTCGGTATTCGCCCATGTTATTAATCATTCTTTCTACTATCTCAAGATAAATGATCATACGAAGATCTAGTCCTTAAGGCAACATTGTATGCATTTTGATTATGCATTAATATAGAGGGATTAAACATTTTGATTACCCAATCAAGTAAATCCTCAAGTAGACAGCAGAATCCAAACCAGCATGATTAATAAGTTCAGCTTCTGGCATCTTAAGCGCCGCAGGGATCCAGTTTAAGAACCGTATGTAAGATCGGAAATCGAAATTAGCAATTTTGCTGACAAAAGCACCTGAAGTAACCGGGCTGCTTCTAAGACCTCTTAAGTACCATTTAGGGAAATAAACCCTATCGTTGAATGGTTGGATCCTCAAGATTGCAAATAGCAAAAGGAATATCAAAGCACTTAGAATGTTTATTGCAGCCGCTACTCCAATATCTGATAAAGTCGCCATCTCCTTAAAACTATATATATATAAAACCCTTTAAATTTCTTGCACCTGCAAAAACATTTTAGAACCTGAAGTAAAATTATTTCCAAAAATGTGGATGTAAATCAATAAAACAATGACATGACATGAGAGTTTTAGAGAACATAATCAATATCAAAGAAGTTGACATTTTACAGAACCCATACCTTTAGAACTTTTAGCTTTCGTTGACCAAAAATAAAGTCAACCCTTTTTCAAGAAGCAACATTGCGATCAGGTAATGATGTCACATTAAAATAATTGGAGCATGTTTGGATAGTCATGAAGGAAAACTATTCCTCAAAGTTTTATCCAAGGAAAAGCATTCCCCAAATCCAAACAAGTATTTAGCTTTCTCTTCTGCTTCCTCTGACACAAAGCTAAAGATGAAACAAAAACAGAAACCGATAAGGAAAAGAAAGCAGAATGAGAGAGAGAGAGAGAGAGAGAGAGGAAAACAGAGTATGGAAACAGAGAGATCGGTTATGTATTAACAGCAGACAAATATGGAAGAAAAGACGTCGTGCCGTTTTTGTCAAATACATAACGCTGAAACTACACGGAGAAAGAGAAAAATATTGAAGAATGTCTCTCACTTGGTTTATGCTAAAGTTGCCCGGCGTCTATTGAAGTTTAAAAATGTCTCATTCCGTTTATCCTAAATTTACTTAAACCCCCTCCTCTTAATACAACATGTAAACTATAAATTTATGATATTTGACTTAGTTATAGAACATTTAAATATATGATTAATTACAACATGTAAATTGTAAATTTTTGGTATTTGACATAGTTATAGAATATTTAAATATATGATTAACGTTAAAAATATATACCATTAATGATCTAATATATATATATATATATATATATATATATATATATAACTGAAAATAAAAACCTGCAGATCAAAATCTAGTAAATAGCTAATATTGGAACTGGATAAAACCAAATTTATCCTCTTACTGAATGGTAAAACGTCGGTCTCATTCGCGTTTTCACAAAATAACGTGCCATCACGTTGAACACTATTTTAATCATATATTCCAGTATGAATTATTTTATTTTACTCACAATATATGAATTAACGTTTTCCTTGCGTCCAAATCATTTTTGTGACCACCTTTCTGTCTATTTATCATAGAAAAATTCATATAGGCGTGCGTTTAATTAGAGAAATATGAAATTCGGAATATGTCAAACAATAAATATTATTTTCAGAGATTTTTGTTTATAAAGGTCAAATATACAAACCATATTATCAAATTGATAATCGTTTGAATCTTCTCAATTAAAATAAAAGCTAAGACTTTTTATATGTAATTTTTTATTTGGACCATTCTTTAAGTGTATGTTTTTATTTACTTATAATATATTATCAATAAATTCTTATTTAACATAAATTACCTTAATTCAAAATATTAAATTATGCTAATTGTATACAACTTAAAAAAAAAAAAAAATAGAAAACGCAAGTTTAGGTATCAACTTACTTAAGCAAGGTTGTCAACACATCATTGATGACTTACTATTACAGCATAATGGAGGAGGAAGATCTTGGAATTATCCATTGGTTCAACAATCTCTAACAGAGGAAGATCATTAACTTCTTCAACATATCAATCTTTCTAGTCAGGCTGGCGAGCAAGGATGAAGTAGTTTGCATTATGGATCGAAGAGTATACAGTTCGGCCAGGATATAAGTTTGAGCTTTCTTTATCCACACACATGGAATCATAAACCTTCATTTGTTTTGGAGTCTTTGATCAAGAAAGGCAGTTTAGATTCATCATCAACAACATTTAAATTAGTTTTATTAGCCAATGTTGTGCAAAAGTGTATTTTGAGTTTAACCTGAAAATAATAACCAGTAAAAAAATACTATGTATAAGAGTATAACAGATGAAATATGTTACTCTTAAAACTTTTATTCTCTACTCCAAACATCAATATGCATAAAAAGGAATGACATATTAGGCTTAGCCACATATATCTCTTCAATTACTGTAGCATGAACAAAACTTTTTTGACCGTTACATATTTCTATCCAACGGAAAGTTCTATACTAATCTAAGAATGATCTATGGTCAATTGAACTGTTTTTTTTCTGGATTATAAAAAGATTTTTGAGTGGAATCACTTAATCCTCTAAACCAAAAATAATGTAGATTTCTCTTTGCACACTATTTTTTAACTAGAAAGAGTTTGGACCTTAGATCCTACTTTCTCTCTATCTCAAAACTAGCATTTGCTAATACTTATAACACAATATAAATTATTCTTCTCATCCGACTTCGAATTAGAAACACAGCAGAACTAATTCATATGCTTAACCACCAGCCTACATACCGGTGATAAATCTCTTAACGCTTTTGCACGCGAAACTAATTAGCCTTTTTTGAACTTTGTCAACTAGATTAGACACGGAATATACAAACTCTCTCAAAATGATTAGAGATCATGTAAATTGGTCTGCTCTCAAATCATAACTAGACTATTTTTGTTTGCTATGAAACTTATTTACAACTTTGTATCTTAATTTGTTTATGTGTAATTTGAATGTTTTTGTTGACTTTTAATTAAAAACGTGAATAGAAATTTAAATTTGGTAGCAGTGCATCCTCTTGAAAATTGTACTATCTATTTAGAATAGTAGATCTAGTTAACAAAAATGAAATTATTATTATATACCTAGCTGGTTAAACTGATTTACCCTTTCAGCAAGTTGTATATAGTCGTAATAAGGAAAAACTTATTATATATGCCTAGTTGGTAGGAGCTGATCCAACTTTACATTTCACGCAATATATTTTTGTTGATAATTAATAATCAAGATAAATTAGACTTCAGTAACTGTTTTTGAAATGAATAATAACGGGTCATTTTTTAACAAATTTAGAAACACAAAGGACATAACTCATAAGGTTGTTGTGAGTATCAAATAAAATAATAAGGGTAAAGATAAAGTAATGAGAAATTCCCTTAGATAGTCCATTTTAATTTGTTTGTCACAAAAATAGTTTTTAAGAAAGAAAATGACCAAAATGTTTTTTTTTAGAAGCAAAAAAATTCATTTATATGCAATTATACCTTTAGGATTAACTAATTTGAACTTTAGGGTTTAGAATTAAGGGGTGAGTTTGGGGTTAAGGTTTCAAATTTCAAAAAAAAATTAAAAAAATCAAAATTTCAAAAAAAAAAAGTCTATTTCAGTCATTTTATTTTTTGAGAACTATTTTTGTGACAAAAACTTAAAAATGACTATTTAAGAGAATTGCCCTAAAGTAAATTAAAAGGACAGGGACCTTAAATTAATTAATACCATCGTCAATCTCAAAGATTAGAAACCATTATTACAATATTACGTTCGGACAGAAGACAATAATGATCCTCACTGAAATTCAAACACACTCTTTCTCTTTCTTCACTTAAGCTCCGTTAGATTCGACTAAATCTTTCTCTTTCGTTAGATAGAAAAGAGTGAGCTCTGTGTTCTTCACTATGTCTCAAGAGAGACCTGACGAAGAAAAACCAGAGACTTGCGATGTTCGAGTCCAAGATCGGATCCACGGAGGAGCTACTCCGGTTCAATCACCGACCCGGATCGGCCCAACCCGGTTCTCTGAAGTAGCTGGAGAGAAAATCCGGAATACCGGGTCGGATTTTATCGGATCAATTTGGTCTTGGATCAACGGTGATCCGAACCGGAATCTGAAGAATCCGGTTAAGAGAGGGAAGAGGAAGAGAATTAGAACGGCGAAAACCGCCGTGGGAGTAATCGCGCTTGTGGGCTTCTTCATTTTTGTTAATTGGTTTATGCTCTCTCAGCTCCACGAAGGTCGAGCTTGGCTTCGAAGAGGATTCTCAAAACACCGGAATCCTAAACCGAATCCCAAACCGAACCCGGATCTGATCCCGGGTACGAAACGGGTGTCTGTTAAAGTGTCGGCAGCGTCGGTGCAGGTAAATTAGTTAAATTGTAAATTTGGTCAGTAATTGCCATTCTCTAGATTTTTACCTGTCAATATTACATTGCACCTGGGCATTCGGTTCTCTGATTGGTTCCTTACGATTTGGTTCTTTAGATTTTCGGTTCAATAAACTAGTTTCTTTCTTTTTATGATGTTTTGGCTTAATGCACAAAGATTAAGAAACTTATTTTCTTACTTTTAAAGATATAATTTTAAAATGATTCAACCAATTTTAAAAAATACTGTTAAATTTTATTAGTTAAACAATTTTCAATAATGTTAAACTTAAAACACCAAAACATCTTATATTTTGAAACAACATAAAACATCATACAATTTGAAATAGAGGGAATATATGATTATGAACCAATTAATACAAAAAAGTTGAAGCTTCATTCGGTTCCAGTTTAGCTCCGTTTTTGGGATAATTTAGGGTTGTTCGGATGTAAATATAGAAAATGTGGATAAAATAATTTGGAAAAATATTCGGTAATTTTGGATAATTTGGTTTTTGCGTAATTCAGATTTTTTTTCCCGATAGTTTTTGGATATTTTTTGATATAAATATTCAAATGAAAAATTGTATTTTAAGATATTTGGTTATTTCAAATGGTAGTGGTAATACTTATGTTATATGATTCGTTTTTTTTTGAATTGATGTTTGTGTGAGTTTCATTTGATGTAAGCTTGTGTCTTGTTGATGTGACTGTGATTGATGATAGCATGTAGAGAAGAAAAAGATGGGGAAACCAAAGAAGAAGTATAATGGAACATATGGTAGATTGTTAGCTTATGCTGCTCATGCATTAGCTGAGGTATTTTATTTTATTTTATAATATTGTTCAAACTGTTCTTAATGCATTGCATATTCACTTTTTGACGTTGAACCATCACATCTGTGTTTGTTAGGGACAAAACAAAATTGAGCCAAAAGAGTTGTGGCGAGAACCTAAGGACCAAGCTTTAGCTTGGAAGCCTTGCGCTGATCAACGTTCTTGGAAGCCCAACGGTCTCTCTCTCTCTCACTCTTTCTCCCTACTCTTCACTTCTTGTGCTAAATTGCTTTATTTTTTTCTTGATTTTTTGTTTCTTTTTAAAGATTTTTTTGATTTTTGTTTATTGTGGCTGTTGATTTTAGATGGGAAGAATGGGTATATAATGGTGACTGCAAATGGTGGGATCAATCAACAGAGAGTTGCTGTAAGTTGTTGTGATTGTGTTACACATTCATTATGAAAATATTTTTACTGACTAACCTTTGGATCTATTCACAGGTTTGTAACATTGTTGTTGTTGCTCGGTTACTCAACGCCACACTTGTTGTTCCTAAGTTTATGTTCAGCGATGTCTGGACTGATTCAAGGTAACTGTTGTAAGCTCCCTCTAATTTTTATCTCTCTCGCAGCCTCGCTCTCTATCTTTCTTTCTTGACATTCTTGATTGGTGCATATTCTTTTTATAGTCAGTTTGAAGATATCTATCAAGTGGAACATTTTATAAAGTATCTCTCTCCAGATATCCGGATAGTAAAGAACCTACCAAAAGAGCTTCAGTCTCTAGACCTTGAGGCCATTGGCAGCCTCGTGAGTTCTTTATACTGATTTGTTTTGAAAATAGAGATTTCATATGTTTATATACTTTCCTTTTGTTACCTTTTAAGGTTACTGATATAGATGTCATGAAAGAAGCCAAACCCGGATTCTACATGAAGCACATTCTCCCTCTTCTTCTCAAGAACAGAGTCGTCCACTTCTTTGGATTCGGAAACCGTTTGGCCTTTGACCCTATACCCTTTGAGTTACAGGTAGGTAACAAGACTTTCTTTGTTCCTCATCGATCTTTTTGATGCATTTATCATCCAAGTTTTTTTGGTTGTAGAGGCTGCGGTGTAGATGTAACTTTCATGCACTTAACTTCATTCCAAAGATACAAGAAACGGGTGCTATTCTCGTAAGGAGATTGCGTGACAGCGGATCACACCTAGCACCGGTTGACCCGTATCTTGTCGGTCCAAAGTTTGCATCCTTCATATTGGACAAGAAGGCTGGTCCTCTCCATAAGGCTGCAAAGTATCTAGCAGTCCATCTCCGGTTCGAAATAGATATGGTGGCTCATTCTCTTTGTTACTTCGGTGGAGGTGATGCTGAGAAGACAGAACTATCAGCTTACCGAGAAAAGCATTTCCCAACGCTTGCAAATCTTACAAAGACCAAAAAGTTTTTTTGTCTCTTTCCTCTTACTTCTTGTCTTAACCATATCAACTTTGGTTTCTTACGCTATGTTCTTCTTTTGTAGAATGCCGTCTCCTGAAGATTTGAGGACGGAAGGGCTTTGCCCGTTATCACCTGAAGAAGCTGTGCTTATGCTTGCTGGTCTCGGTTTCAACCGCAAGACTCGTGTCTTCGTGGCTGGTGCGAATATATACGGTGGGACGAAACGGTTAGCTGCTTTAACGAGTCTCTACCCAAACCTTGTCACCAAAGAGAATGTACTCTCTGAAACAGAGCTAGAGCCTTTCAAGAACCACTCTTCTCAGGTGAGAAAAGGAAAAAAAAAAAAAAACAGAGTAAACTACTTTCCGGTTTATTTGTTAACTTCCCGGTTATTGATTTTTTTCTTTTGGTTATTTCCGGTTATATAGCTAGCGGTTCTTGATTTCATTGCTTGCGCTGCATCAGACGCCTTTGCAATGACGGATTCAGGGAGTCAGTTGTCGTCTCTGGTTTCCGGTTACAGGATTTATTACGGAGCAGGGAAGATGCCGACGATCAGACCGAACAAAAGGAGATTCTCTGACATTTTGTTGAAGAACAATACTATAGAGTGGAAAGTGTTCGAGCAGAGAGTGAGAAAGAACGTTAGGCAAACCAAACATGTATTGGTTAGACCAACGGGACGCAGCGTTTACCGTTATCCAAGGTGTAAAGAATGTATGTGTAATGAAGATTGATTCTTTGTTCTTACATTGTGGTTCGGTTCGGTTTATGAAATGGTTGAACCAATTAATTTATATGACATTTTAGTTCAAGAGCCCCCAGTTTTATTAGTTCTTTAAACAACAGTATTGCCTAACAAAAAGACTACTATTCAAGCAAATGTATATCACAAATCTCTCTATATACATGCATCACTATTCAAGCAAATACATGCATCTATCAACCTCTCTATATATACATGCATAAGTATGCAATCTCTCTCTAAAGATAACTACAATTCCGTTCTACTAAACAACTTACTAATGAGATTCGCTAACATTACAAAAACTTTGTACGTAAGAATGATTTTCAGTCTTGATGGTATATAAAGTAAGTACACAACACATATTGCAATAACAAATTTCAAAATCATTAACATATTGCAAGACAGACATTCTTATGATGCTTGAAAAAATCAGGAAAGTGGATGAAACCAAGAGAAAAGTATTGTTTGACCAACATACATTTGAAGACCTAGTCCTAGCGTTTTTGGATAATGAACTTCATGTGGAAGCAATGAGATTGTACAAAGGATCTCCACCCGTCTCTATATTTGCCTTTATTTGAGTTGTTTTGAAAGGACTCGTTAGTTATCCTGAGTCACAAACAGACGTGCAAAGGGATCAAGAACATTAAATAACATCATCATCATAGGAACAAGATAAGAGCTTCTGAATCTGAACTTGGAAGCCAACAGCTTCGCCTTCTGTTTCTCCAGCTTAGCTTCGAGTTTGGGGCAGTTTATTAGAGTGTATATAGCTGGTTTAGTATGGTTAAGTAGTTGGTTTAGTAGTTGACTTGATTTACAATTGTATTTAAGCTAACTCTTCTTTCTCGTTTACTCTAATGAAGATATTTTACACAATCTCTTTCTCTCAAGCTTGATCACCTCGAGAGAATCTGAAACAGTTCTTTCCCAAATCTTTCAACTCTTACTCAATCTCTTTCACCCTAGTCTCAGCAGCCTCAGTTTTCTCCTTCTAAGCAGACACCTCTTTAGATTTCTTAAAATTATACTCTCAAGTCTCCAACCTGTTCCGGGTTAGGGACCAAAATGGAGCACATTTATTTGACCATTCAGACGTCTCTGTTAGTGCATCTTCCAGATCATAATCCATGGCTCTTAGAGGTTATTAGTGGAAGTTTTTATTGACACAAAAACGAAAGAATCAGGATTTATAGTTGGATCCGAGTAGTTGGAATTGTCAGAGTTATTAGGGAAAGGAACTTTGACATCTACTTATTTAATACTAGGTGACTTTCAGTGCTCATGCACCGATAAGTATTTACGAAAATAACAACATTGCAAAGTTCACATATTAAAATACTAATCCCTTAGTGTGTCTTTATTTGAAGATTTGAAATTATGCACATAAATTTAAAAACTATTTAATTTTATAAATTTTCTAAACAAAAACATCATTAACTATTTAACTAACTATAATTTAACTAATAGATAAACAATTTATAGAATATGAAAAGTTATATAGTATAAAAATCAATAGATTTTACATTTAAAATTGAAAATTCTATGAAAATAAATCTCCAAAAAATTATTGTTAAAAACAGGGAATAAAGGAAAATAACTTTAAAAATAAACATTTGGTTGATTTGTTCATTGCAACACTCGCATGTGACAAACATCATGGCCACTAAACTTACTCATGTGAAATAAAGTAACAACAAAACAAAATGTTAAATCAAACATTAAAACAAACAATATTTGTATATATACATTATCTTACATATATACATAAAGTGAATGAATTTGTTATTTCATTGAACAAATTTTGATTATTCGTTTGGATTCAGTTAATAACATTTGTTTTATAATATCTTACAATATCTCATCGAGTATTTTTACATTTCAGATCAAATTTTCTGATTTTGATTTGGTTTATGTTTTGGTTATTCGGATTTTATGCCTACGTCTAATTAAAACAATCGAACAACTGTTTTTTTTTTACTTTAAAAAGCCATTCTATTAACCGAACCTAAAGTAATTTGGAAATCATATCGGAACAAACTTTAGCAATCCTAATTCAGAAATTGGCTAACGTATTTTCTGCAAATTAATACTATATGAAAACTTGAAAGCGTTCAAATATTCTTTTAATCTCTCCACTTCTTTTAACTCCATTAAAAACTATGCCACACTTGAAGATCAGAAGTCACAAAAATACAAAAGGTCACACAACACAACACAACCCATATATAATTAGGGGAAACATCATAAGCTTGTTCATCAATCGGAACGTACAACGTTCCTAAGTATTCCAAGAAACCATACATTATACATAATTAAAAGCTTTTTAATGATTATAAATATGATGAAATAAAGTTTTTTTCAAAGGATCGATCAAAGCATGGTCGAGGAGATGTGATCAATGGGGAAAGGATTTCCCATGACATTGTCCATGAAGTAATGGTGAGGATGTGTTGCGTCCATCACTACAAACTGCATATCCTCCGATGGTTTCCAATGCCTTTTCCTCTGGTTTATGAACCAATTGTTTATCTGTTTCTGGTCCAGCCCGGTTGATTCCGCTAGTGCTAGCTTTTGCTGCTCCTGCCATTTCATATCCAAAAGTTGGTATCAATCATTAAGTTTTCTTATAACCATTCTCAATGTTGTATATGTTCTGATGCATCAGCTATTTGAGAAGAATCGGTCCAAAGCATAAGTAACGTTGCTATATATATATTTAGATTTCTAAAAAATATACCAAACGAGGGACAACCATATATGTGTATTAAGACACAAGCCACTATTCCATTGCGGCCAATGAGGAGTTGCATTTTCAGGCACACTACTCGACAATGAGATTGCTTGATGTATGAGTATCTACGTTTATGCTAAGTTATAGTATGGCCATAAGATGTGTATGTTACTCGGACCATTTCGTATGGAAGTAAGAATAAATGACTACATTAATGAGTTTAATTCATTCATCTTGATTAGTATTTCTAATTATGCAAATGCAAGAATCATCGGAAGCATGACCCCGTAGACCAAAACAACATAAATTGACGCAAAAAGTTCAATTCATTCTTCTTTGATTAGGATTTTCGATCATGTAAAAGCAATTTATGCAATGCAATTAAAAACATAATAGCCAATATGAGAAAAGAGTGTACCGAAGGGTAAGGCCATTTGTAGTGTCGGCTCCACCAGTCAAGTAGTTGTTGGCGAGCTTCTTTAGGAAGCTTTCCTTTCTTCCTCTTCTTCATGAACTCTTGCTTGAGACTGCCTAAGTAACCACTGTACTTGCGCAAGAGCTGCCCTTTAAGCTCCCTATCCTCAGCCTGCGGATCTACAAATTCATTGTTCATATCCACTTCTTCCTCAGATGACCCATTGTTGTTTCTCTCAATAGCTGCCTCTCCATAACCTACTTTGATACATCATGCCAAAACAAAAGCAAGGCAAAGTTATCACCAAAACCAGCTAAGTGTAATCAAGTATAGTATCCAAACAATTCAAAAAAATAAGTTGAGCAAGTAGGTGTGTGTCTGTGTATACAAGCTTAACTAAACTCGTGAAGACAAGACATTAGTGATATGACATTGTGCATATTTATATGAGATTATACGTATAACAAACATGTGTATGTCTATATTGAGCAATATATTTAAGGATGAACAAACACTAGATGCAGATATTCTTTTTGATGCAATAAATTTAATAGATCCAACGGTGACGAAAGAGACAAGAACAGTGAATGTTGTTATACCAAGCAAAAATAAATTCACTTCAGAAAAAGAAACTTCAAATATTGTTTTTAAAAGCTTTTCTTTCAGTAAAACATGGACATACATATAGTGTATAGATTGATTCTACACGTAAACCTAGACGCTACATATTACAATCTGACACAGTGACACTAACCCTAGCAACAAGCATTAAAGGGCACTAACCCAAGAAAAAGGAAAAATCTTTCTTAAAGCCCACAAAGGGAAAAAAAAAGCAACACTTTTCTCATCTTACGTTTAATATGACGCCATTATAAGAATAAATCAATAATATATTATAGGAAAATACAGAGATTTAGAGAGAGAGAGTAACCAGAGAAGGAGGAAGGCGAGGAGAGAGAAAGGGATTTGAATTGACACTCGACGTGTTGAAGGAAGACCATAGCTTCTTTAAAAGGTTTAGAGAGTTCTTGCTCGTACTTAACGAGCATTTCACAGTAAGCTTCCATGAACTGATCAAGCCCTGGATCTTCACCTAAAGACCCTGTGGGTCCCATCGACGCTGCGGCTGCCGCCGCAGACGAGCATGTTTCTTCCAGCCTCGCCTGCACTTCCGGTGGAGCTCCCACCTGGATAATTTTGTAATAGACATAAACAGCTTTAGTTAAAATGTAAAAGCAAGGATCGTCAAGTTTCTTGTGGGTATAATATATATGAAAAAGAGATCAAGCAAAGAAAATATATGTTTTAATCTTAAAGCCCACAATAATATTTTGGATCATTTCTTGAATATAGGGTTCTTAAATTTTCGATGTTTATATTTGTTCTAAGCTTCTTGAAACTTTCTAAAATAAGGAAACTTAGTTATTTTGATGTTTAGGTATTTTGTTGGATTAAGTAAAGAAATAAACAAAAAGGGGACATCAAAATCAAACTAAAACATCAAAGTAATGGAAGGGTTATGTAAAAAAAAGTAAAGAAAGGGTAAAGTTTGGTAACTAGGGTTTCTAGAATCTTCTGGTTCTTTGTGTAGACAATTAAGCAAGGATCATTGCTTAAGAAATCATTCAAAGTATAATTCTTATAAAAAGGGTTTTCTTTGATCATCACCTTCTGGCAATTGACATAGGCAAGCAAGAGGCGGTGGTAGTGAGGATGAGCCATGATTTTGGCCTTGACAGAGGCTGAAGAACAGGGATTGAGTCCTCCTGCGAGGAGTTCGTTTTGGTGATTGATCTCCATGAAGGAATAAGAAGGAGCAGCAGAGGAAGGAGAACAAGAAGATGTAACTTTGTTCTTGGCTTCTTGATACGGAGGAGTTAGTGATTGAAGAAAAAGGGAGCTACTTTGTTGGTGGTGTGACTGATATGCATAACCATCATGTTGTTGTTGATGTTGATGTTGTTGATCATGACCATGATGTTGTTGATGTGATGTTATGATGGGCATCATCATCATCATCATAGGACACATCGGACCATCACTATTATCCCCGGCAAAAGCCATTGGACAAGAAGTGCTGTTGGAACCACTCTCCATCTTCTCTTTCTCTCACTAGTATTATTATTCACTTTGGCTTTGATATATAGCTACGAGAAAGAAAGAAAAGGAAATAATAATAATAACAAAAAGGAGCAAAATAATAATAATGATGATAAAAAGAAAAAGGAAGAAGAAGAGCATTTTAAATACAGCTAGCATTTATCATCAATATTATGAAACACAATAAAGTACTATAAATTCAATGGGAAACCCTAAAAGAGTAAAGATACATATATATAAATGTATATACAAAGATTAGTTTAATTATTGAAAATGCAAAAGTGGTCTCCCGGGATTTATGCGTCAACAATCAGCTTCCTTTTTCACATTAATTTCTTTTATAAATAGTGATAGTTATGGGGGATAGGGAAACAGCAGACGAGACACCAGAAAGATAAATCTACTGGAATTTTTCTTACAAAATAAATCGAGAAATTAATTTTCTTCTTCTTTTTACCTGAGAAATTTGTATTTTAAAGAGGAAACATCAGACGTGGACAGAGATTGTGTGATCTGTGGGTTCTTAACTCTTTTATGTTCAGCTACTGAAATATGATTTCTCATTTTCATCTTTTGTTGAGGTAATAAACCGGATCGAAATCAACAGTGAAAATTGCTTGAAATGGAGAAAACCGGAATGTTCTACAGAAAGCCCAGGTGTAACAAGAAACATTTGGTTTGATCTTAACAAGAAACATTTGGTTTGATCTTAACAAAAAACATTTGGTTTGATCTTTATTAACCACTGATTTGCCAAAAGTCTCGGTTTATGATTGCATAATATACCTATACTGTATTATGTATAGATATGCATTTTTGAACAATAATGTAAGGAGTGTATATATATATATATATATCATGTGAGGATACTCACCATTGTACAAACAAATTTTCCTAAATTCTCAATAATTAACTGGCAAAAGTATGTCTTTGAGTAGCCTAAGATATTGGAAGATATTTTCTAGCATGAAAAGGAGACTCACTAGTCACACTATATACTGGGGAAGAGGTGATCATAGTAGAGTTAAGGAAATAAATTAAAATCTAGCTTCTAGGGGATGTTTGGGATTAGTAATTATTTTTAAAATGAGTATACTCCCATGCTTTTATGGCTATGTCCATAAGTAATCTATATAGATATATTTTAAAGGGAAAACATAAGACGAGTATGAAAAAGCTTATCTTCTTGCTTTTAGGTTAAGGACAGTGATTCGTTGAAATCAAAAGTCTTAGATATAAAAAATGAAGAGGGAAATCTTCAAGGCAAAGTTTTACTTTCCCCATGAAAGAAAACAAACTCTCTCCTCAGTTTTCTTGTTTGCTCTTACTGCCACTGCCCTTCACTGCCATTTCTGGCAAAGAAAAGATAACTGAGAAACTATTAGATAGAGAGAGAGATTACAAGGAACCCATCACATCATATTTATATTTGCTAAGTCCATCTCATTTTAATCTTTCAGTTTATACATACACACACTAAAATCTGTTATGACAAATATTTATATATATATGAGAAGACAAAAGAAAAAGAAGAAGTTATGTTCGCTTTAGTGTCGGCGTCTGAATGTGTTATTTAAAAATTGAAGCTTTAACATACCGTAACTACAAACTTATGTGTAGAGCTCGGAATTTGATTCAAAAATTGCGGATTGAATTTTAAGGATGAGGAGCGGACGTAGATCAACCATTTTTAAAACTGTGGATATCTGTTGACTCGTCAAAACTCAAAAAAAATAAAAATATTTTCATTTATCTAATTTATTAAAATATTATAGAATATGTAAACATATTAATTCAAAATTACTTTTATTTTTAGAAATCTCGTTTTAGTTTTATAATATACAATTTGTATTATTAAAAATATTTTAAATAAATATATACATAATTAATTTTTTGTTTAACTTGTTATAATTCGCATATGATCTGCCAGTAAGCCTTAAAGTTAAGAGGAATAGATTTACTAAAGTTTATCTGCAGATAATACAAGCGGAATGGATCAGACCCGCCTCCCATCAGTACTTATGTGGCTGTGTCAACAATTGCACTATCTCATAATAATATTTTTTTGCCAAAAACCTAATAATATTTTCATTACGAGAGATTTTAACATTGCAGAATGTTTATATATTAGTTTACTAGCATGTTTATATTAGAGGAATTCCCTTGGATAGCACCTTTTAGTTTGTTTGTCACAAAAATAGTTTTTAAGGAAGAGAATGACCAAAATGTTTTTTTTAGAAGCTAAAAAAATCATTTATATGCATTTATACCCCTAGGGTTAACTAATTTGCACTTTAGGGTTTAGAGTTAAGGGGTGGGTTTGGGGTAAGGGTTTCAAATTTGAAAAAAAAAATTAAAAAAAATCAAAATTTCAAAAAAAAAAAAGTCTATTTTGGTCATTTTATTTTTTTAAGGCTATTTTTGTGACAAAAACTTAAAAAGGACTATTTAAGAGAATTGCTCTTTATATTAATCAGATGTAACCTTTTAGTTTACTAGAGATATATTGTAAGTTTTTATTAAGTGCATTTACAACTTTACAGTAGCTAAAGAGTAACTGAAAAGATAATAGTTCGAATCTTTCTACGGAGTTTAATTATTATCGATCACATGAATGTCTTAAATAGAAAATATTAATCAGGGTTTCTATATGAATTTTTCTTCTTCTTTTTTTTTATCATATAATTACGTTATTTAAGTGCTTTTGAATGACCTGTAGATTTTGAACTGAAATTTAGACTAGTTCCTATGGATTATAAAGACCTTGATCATTAAAATTTTCACAATAGTCAAACCATAATCGAAGTAGTAATAGAACAGTTGGAATCTTTGTCTTTCAACTCCAAGGTGAAATCTGTTTTTTTTTTTTGAAACCGTATCCATGTTATATATTGCTATTTGTATTCACGCTATTTTGATTGTTAACATACCCTTCAAATTTTGATCATAATTCATACTCATACATTATTGACGAGGGTATATTTTCTTTTATATAATAGGACAAACAATCGGACAGTGGTAGATATTAAAAGGAGAGTGAAAAGACATCATTACCAAAAAGCGATATTGGATGTATCACTCGCAAGGTGATGCTAATATTCTTTAAATACTTGCATAACTGTAAGTACTACTAAACGAAGCTAAATACTAAATTAACAAACATTAACACCTAAATTAACGTTTTCTACTAGAGGCGGTATATAGAAAGTGCGAATGGACTACATGAGGAATATAGTTTAGAGATTGGAAGTTATCTTTAATGTAAATTTATGGTAGTTGCATAAGCCTATGATTATTGCAGGTTCTTAGGATGAGATTCTTAAAGTATGTCTATTGTGTTTTTTTAAGGAAGGATTCTTAGTGAAAGCTAAGAACCGGTTTTTAACTTTAACAAATAAAAAAATTAAGAATCGGTTTTTAAATCTCTTATTTAAGAACCGGTTCTTAACTTCCGCTAAAAACTCTTCTGTAAGAACTCCCAATGGACATGCTCTTAACGTAATATAAGAACTGTCTCTTAACTTTAACTAAAAAAATTAAGAGACGGTTCTTAAATATCTTATTTAATAACCGTCACTTAACTTTTTTAGTTAAAGTTAAGAGAATGTTTTTATATTACGTTAAGAAACTCACCCTAAAAATTTCGTAATAATTACCTTAACGATGTCTAAAGTTAGGTTAGAACTCTCACTTTTATATTGTGTATTGGATTTTGGATAAAGATTGCGGAGAAGAAGTGGTACTTGACTCCTATTGGAAGTTTGGTTGGATTCTTTTTATTTACTTCTCGAAGAGTGTTTTTTTTGGTAAAATGTGAACTCATTTCATTTCAGCAAGGAGATACAATTGAACTTAAATCTGAAGCTGCTCAACAAAGAAAAATTCAATCTTTTAATCTTTAGAAAAGCTAAAAAGATCCTTTGATTCAACATTAGGTTTTATCAAATTCACCTCATTCAAATTCTTGGAGAGTTCTGCTCCCATTCTCTCCTATGGCTCATCCATCCTCTACTTATACAAGGATAAGCTAACTATTTTCTCTATAAATTTGTTTTAATTCGTTTATTCACTTATCATTAGTGAAAACTTAATAGTCAAACTAGATCGAGACGGTCCCGACGACAATCCGGTCGCCTTGTGTTGCCGCGGGTCCTTTTGTATTATTTCTTGCATATAAAAGGAATAATTATTTCTGAATATTTTCATGTCAAATTCGATATATAATAGTCGAATAGAGGAGGTAACTAATGGAGTACACATGATTTTGAAGAATCTGTAGTCGTAGGGAAATCATTTAAAAGTTATAGAAAAGAAAAGTTTAAAACAAAAGGACTGGAAACTGTTACTTGCAAGTTTTATTTAGTCCAAGTCAGAGCATATAATCTGCCTTGATTTTAAAAGTTTGTTCCTTATTTTAGTTATTGTAAAAATTTGAAACTAAACGAATATTATATAGTTATAATCATATTCTACAGAAAAGCTCGAAAAGCAAGTAGAGACAGTCCGAATGTCTTCTCTCTCTAAAACAGTAGGGCTAGTCACAATCTAAGAGTCTACACTCTACTCTTGTATAGCTATTGATATTAACAAAAGCATTAAAAGTTAAATGTATTTTTCTGTGCATCCACTCTTTTTTATCCCAAATTATTCTTGTATGTAGACGTCGAGTTAATGTATGTATTATTTATACAAGAGCATCTCTAATACTCCATTACTTCATATTTTACTCTAAAATGTTATCATCAAAATAAAATAAAGTTTTATTTTAATGTATTATTCTAATTTTTACTCAAAATAATATATTTAATTAATAATTATTAATAATATTTTATATTTACAAAATTTATAAATTAACCTTAATTATTTTGTATTTACAAAAATTCTTTAAAATATAATTTATTTGAACTAAATGCTTATTATTATAAAATTATAAGAAATCATGAAAATAAAATAAAAAATAATATATAAATTAGTTCAAAAATAAGCATTAAAATTTTTTTTATAAATAATCAATTAATGTATTTCGTAATGAAAAAACGAACTTCTTTATCTTTGATATTCCTAAATCAAGCAAAATTTTATTTATATAATTTTTTAAAAAAATCTAAAATTTATGAACCAAAATTCTAATCGAAGTAATGAAAGATTAAATATTTAATATTTGTTTGACTTAAAAAAAATCTAAAATATATGAATTTGACCCAAAATAATAGAATTTAAACTAAAAATACTCAAATTATAATTGAATAAGTAAAATTTACTTTAATAAATTCTAAACTCATATACTAAAATACCCGAAAATCTAAAATAGTTAGACTCAAATTTGAACTGCTATCCAAACGGGAACACCCACACCTAGTTTCAGAGATGGATACTTTATCACGGGTATTTATGCGTTAAACATAAAATAGTAAAATTAATTATCTCGTGGGTAATGTGAAAGAACGTATTGCATTATGTCATGCTCACTTTTCTTGACTGGTGTGAAAAGCTAATTTATTTCCATCATAATTTTCGGCAGATTAGTTGTTGACCAAACAATAAGTTCAGCATCAAATGTAGTTATTTCCTGATAACAATTACTCACTCTTAATACATTAATAATAAGTTAATAACAAATACCTAATTTATCAATTATTTTCCGATTTTTATTAACAAGAACAATCACCAGGTGATATATTGTTGGGAAACTTAGGAAAAATACATCTATATGAGATTTTAATTTGAAAACTACATCACTTTATAATATTTTTGAAAATTGTATATGTGAATTGACTAAAATATTTAATTTGAATATTAAAAAATTTAGTTTATTTTATCATTATAATTATTTAAGAATCAAACGGTAGTTCCACATTTCATCAATTCACAAACTTTAAACTATAGCCAAGAAATTTATATTCTGATAAAGAAGCAAAATTGTTGAAGACAGCTAGGTTATGTTATAATGGATGCTTGATGGTTAGATACAGGACAAAAAAAGTTAAGATGCATGTCTCGAAGATTCTGTATGCTTTGATGCTTTGTAATGATTCAAAATATTATTAGTGTCTATACCCTTTAAAAATGTAAGTTCTACTACGTTGTAAAAGGAATTTACGTGAAATCAAATCATTTACTTTCTTAATTAGCAGAAAAGGGTTGTTACAGAGTCATGAAAAGTACTACATTCCATAGTTCGAATACTTAGAGCAAGATTATAGGGGTTTTTTTAGCATTGGGTTTCTAAAATATATATATATATATATGTATATATATATATTATATATGCGTATGTAATTACAGGTTCTTAATTTTACGGAAAATCCAACCGAAAGTTTCTTAAAATATATATATTTTAGAAACTCAATGCTAAGAAACTCCTTAGGCCATGTTTATTGGCGTGTTCTTAGGACGGAGTTCTTAGCATAATATAAGAACCGATTCTTAACTTTAACTAAAAAAAAGTTAAGAAACGGCTCTTAAATCTCTTATTTAAGAACTGTCTCTTAATTTTTTTAGTTAAAATTAAGAGACGATTCTTAAATTACGCTAAAAATCCTATCCTAAGAACCCGTCAATAAACATACCCTTATAATCTTGCTCTTATAGAGCATCTTAAATGATAACATTATTTTTTATGAAAACATTTCATTTAGGGATTTCCGAAATTATATAGTGATATTTTACTTATAATATTTTTGAATAAATAGTTTCAAAAAAAGGTAAACGATTTTACTCAAAATTGTAAAGTAGAAGTTATGAACAATAATATATTGTACACAAATATTAGTAATGCTTTTAGAAGATTATTTCAGCATTTTGTATGCAAAACCTTATGAGTCTATGGTTAACAAAATTTGGAAGATCGAGAGATAATAATTATTTTTTTACTGTGAGATATAAAATCTGATTAATAATTAGATGGTCTTTAAATGCTAAACTAATGAATACAAGTAGTTGTATTCTTGCAAAACTTAAAACTCAGAAAATTGTATAAATATAAATATTCACATAAAAATTATTATAGAAAAGTAGGCAAAATATGTTTATATAAACTGATAGTTTTCACGTTTCTAATTTGACTGAAAATTTACTGACATCAAAGTTTACTCTCTATTAATTTTGGTGAAGCTCGAAAATAGATAAACAAAAAACTGATTGGTCGGACCGTAGATATTTTTTAATTTTAATTTTCATCTACAAATTTTAAAACACTAATCATATTTTATGTTAAATTTTAAAGTTACGGTAAAAATTAAAAAAATAGATGTAAACCCCTTATTTACTAAACCAATACTTTTTGTGATGTAGAAAAATATATAAATACAAAAACATAAAATTGTTCCAAAACTATATATATATATATATATATATATACCAATACAACAACTACATCTACTACAAAATTGTATAAATAAAATTTTACAGCACAAAATTTAATATTACATCCCACCAATCATTCTCAAGATTACATTAGCTATACGAAAAGTTTATGTTGAGAATTTTAGAGGCGTGGGATTAACTCTACACTGTTGCCTACCTTTGTGGAGGATGTATCATATTTCATACTTTAGACCAATTTCAGTGAGACATAATAAAAATTAATAAAAGTGAAAACATTATCTAATATACAATATTAATTTTATTGTAAATTTAATTTTATTGTAAATTTATTATTATTATTAGAGAAGATTAAAAATATATGACATCAAAACACCAAATTTAATATTTTTGTTGGAAATACTTTTATTTTAAAATAATTCTTCAAAAATATTAGGATAATTCTTTCAAATAACATATTTTTAAGTTTTTATCACAAAACAATTTATAATGAAAAAAATGATCAAAATAATATTTTTTATTTTGAAAAATTTAATATTTTACTTTTATATTTTAAAATTTATAACTCTAATTCTGAAACCTTATCCTTTAACTCTAAATCGTAAATATACATTAATTAACCATAAAATACTTTTATATATATATATATATATCTATTTAATAAAACATTTTAATTAGTTTTCCTTGTATGTTATTTATATAACAAAAACTTTTTTAGGGATATTCTAAAATATTTCTTACTACTATTTGTTTGTGAATGCCAACTCCCAGTCTTATTCTCCATCTTGTTGGCAAAATAATCTGTTGATAGAAAACGAAACTTCTAGATTCTGCTGGGATTAAAATAACCTTTTATTTTTTATAGTTTGAAGTTCTTACACGTCAGACCATTTTATAAAATAACAAAACGATTTTGGTCAGATTAACTTCTTAATCGTCCGATTAGTTCTTATGATAGCTTTTAACAATCTAATTCGTGGACGTGGTCCAACCATGATATGACAGAGAGACAAACAATAACGGTGATGATGATATAATACCATTCAACAACATGATGCTGATGATAACGATGATATAGTATATAGAGATAATTTATAAAATACATTATGTTAACCTTCAAATCATAGTAGGGTCACAGGGTTCCCCGTGAAAGATATTACCGTACCCACAAAAATCAGTATCAGCATATTTTTGCGTAATATAAAATTTTGTTACATCTTTACGTCCTTATTAAAATAGTAGTGGTACTGTTATTTCGTCAAAAGTATTTTCTTTTGTTGTTGTAACACAACTAAAAATATGACCGATTCCCAGTAGATTAGAGCATGATTAACCCAAAATTTTATGAGAGATTCTTGGAAAGTATTTTTTTTTTAAAATAAAAAAATAAACCAATCACGAGTTGTCATGTGTCAGTAGGACATGTGAACTGTATAAGAAACCTTTAAGAACCGGTTCTTAATTAACAACTTTTAGAACCGGTTCTTACACCATTCAAGGGACCTATCGCTTAAAAACCTCTTGTAAAAAACTCCTTTAATCATGGTCTTAATTCAGATATATGATTAGTCCTTACGAATAACCATGTCGCTTAATCGCTTAATTATATAGAAAGCTCAAACCTCTAGAAACCCCCGCAAATTCAGGTTAAAATTACGTGGCGGGTTTTAGGGTTAGGGTTTTTCTCAACACTATAATACACATGTTTACAGTTTACACTCAAACCCGTAAATACATACACAAGTTTATATATGTTATATAAATCAAAAGGTATATATGTTGTATATATGTATGCATGCGTATACGTATTTGTGTACGAGAAATGTGTATCCATGGAAAAAAGAGGTAAGAGAGAATAAAGGAGAAAAGGTGAGGTTGTGGGACGTCATTGAAGAGGGAGACAAATAACAATCTCTCACTCTCTCTACCTTGCTTTACGTCACCTCTGTCCACTGTTGGAAGATTTGTTATTTTGTTTTGCCTTTTAAAAT
Organism: Sinapis alba; assembly: GCA_012274485.2. NCBI lineage: Eukaryota > Viridiplantae > Streptophyta > Magnoliopsida > Brassicales > Brassicaceae > Sinapis > Sinapis alba. The sequence continues at coordinate 60,528 of MU106641.1, forward strand.
GATATACTAATATTTATTTATAAAGCATATTCATATTTCAATATCTATATATTATTTATAAATTATTCTTTTGCATTCAAACTTTAACTTTCATATGTTTAAAATTGCAGTTAAATTATTAGTACATTTATAAATTTAGTTATAATTTATTCGATAATTAAAAGCAAATTTTATATTAACAATATTATATTTATATATCATATTAGATAATTGATAAAAATATGTTTTAAAATTAGATAATTTTTATATATACAGTGTGTTGTTATCTGAAAATATTATTTTCTATTATAAAATTTTCAAAATAAAATATAAACAACTTATAATTCAATATTAATCAAGCAAAAATAATATTTCCTAAAATATTTATAATATATTAATATTTTAAAATTTTCAACACAACAATAAATATTTTTTTTTGATAAAAAGTTTTATCATATATAAATTATTTGATGTTTGATAAAAGTTTTTGAAAATTTAAATAATAGATTAACATATTAATTTTTAATTAATAAAATATAAAATAATAAATATTTGTAAGAAGAATTATGTATGCATAGTTTAAAGTAAATTGATGGAGCTGATTGGTGATACATAGCCGTAAATTTTTTGTTCGGAAAATATATAGCGTAACAAAATGAGTGAATACTCAATAGTTTGAACGATAAAAGGGAGGGACAAGAAGATAGTGGCCTCGTATCATTTTTAATGATGCTTGATTTAATATATAGAAATAAATTAAATACTACTTATCGTTGTGGTAAATTATAAATAGTTGCCAGTCCATCGGAAATTAAATAGATTATTAACAAATGAATCATTTAGTCACGTTTCAAAAATATTTGTCAATGTTTATATGATTAACCTTTTTATGTTTCATTTATAAAATGTACTTATATCCCACCGATAGTTTGAGTTTCGTTATATCTAGGTAATATAGTATAAAGCAAATTAGAATTTATAAATGATATATCACGTTTACATACAAATAAATTAAAAATAGGAACGAATTCAGGAAACAAATATTCAGAACATACTTTATAAGGGACGATGATGGCATACTCAGACATATGTAAAAGAACTTTATGTCGTTAAAAATAGAATTTAGTGAGAGTTTTGGATTCTCAAACCCATGAAGGCTGTGAGCAAAAAGAATCAAAACTAGTAGACAACCAAAAATTTTTTTTACTAATAATCATGTAAAACGTATGAAACTCTTAGGTTTGACTGGGATTCAAAAACTATTTGGTAATTTAAAGAGAAATACTAATTAGTTATTTAGTTATATAGTTCACAGCCACAACTCTAACTTAGGATATGATAGAAACGACATAAGATAAGAGACTGATTGGTAACTACAAACGTCAAATAGATATTCTCCTTGTTCCCCTCTTATACCAAACATTCAAACAATAATGGCTTACATTTGGACCACCCAACCTTACCTATATATTATTCCATTCCTATATGCTTTCAGTGCACAAATTATTTCATTAATTTTATACCTCTGATTGGTAGTACCAATGAATAATAAAAATAGCAATAATAATACAAATTCAGTATGTTCTCCAAAGCTTATATTTATTGTAAGTGTATATAAAACTCAAGCCATTTTGAGTTATTTGGCAAACACTTCATACTACAACTGAACACAACGCGAGTAATCGCTATTTTACGAGTACTTAATATTTGACTTTCTTTATACGAATAAATCTTTTGATTTGTATTTAACTTGCTAAAAACGAGTATCTTGAATATTTAATAAAAAATAAATTATTTATAAGTTATTTATCCTATTTTATTACTTGGTACTTACGAGTACTTGTGAATTATTTAAGAATATTTTTGAGTATTTAAGAAATGTTTACTAAATAATACTCTAGAAGAAGTGGAATTGAAAATTTGCTTATATATTCTACTAAAATGAACATGAAAATTATTTTTAAGGAAATATTTGTGCATATTATAAATAACCGAATTTAAGTCAAGTAACGAGTTTAATATCTTATTTAGTAATAAGCTGTTTTGTTTATTAAACTAATATTGATATTAAACTAATATAAAAACAAGACAAGTGTTATTTTGCAAGTAACAAGTATTATTTAGCAAGTAATGAGTATTTTATAGAACGATTAACGAGTAGCAAATGACAAGATAAATATTAAAAAATAAAATAATACTTATCTTATTTTTGCAATTAATAATTTTTTGACTCTATTCGATTAGGCAACGCCAAATACTTAAATTTTTAAGGTGTGTACGGATCAAATAACATGTATAAAACGAGTATCGAGTAATGATGTTCAATCACTTTCATAATTTTCACAATTTGAATTGATTAGTAAATTATCTCGTTATAAAACATGATCGCGGTTGGGGTTTCCAATATAAAGGCTAAAATTTTCCAAAGACCATATGAAAATAAAAAATATACGATCAAATGTCGCAAAATTAACATTTATAGAGTAAAATGCTACATCTTAAATAAATAAATCAAAGCTTCGTTATATCAATATGACATTCTTTAGGGTTTTGCATTTCAAATCACCATCATTTGATTTGGGCACCTAATGACTGTTATTCAAGTTCTTTCTAAGACTAATAAATGGAATAAAACCAGAGTAATAAACAAGAAATCATACTAAATCAAAAGTAATAATCCATAAATTACACGATCTAAGTATCTGGTTTCTGTAAACTGTAAGCTAAATATATTATGAGTATAACTAAAACATAATAGCATTGCATGATACAAAACTGATCTTCATTCTCTAATCCGACGAAGCTGCATTAAGCTCTGGAATCTGCTAGATGGGTCTGTTCAAATGAATTGATAGTGCATACGGTAATGATACAGTTAGCCAAGTGCATAATGGGTGTTAGTGGCCTAATATCGTAGGCCAAATATGCAGAGATGTTAAATATGCTGATGAAAAATTGGACTACGCCTCTTTATCTACATTATCACTTATTGGGCCTGTGAAAATAATTGGTCCACTGGCGTCCAAGTTGTTTCTCACATTTTTTCTTTTTTATATCCACATACATATTGTTCGCTCTTATGTGACTTTTCTCTCTCTTTTTCTGCAATCTTTTTATATCCACTAGAGCTGTTCAATACGGTAAAACCAAACCGAACCAAACCAAAATAAACAATATAGTTTGGTTCTGGTATATACCATATAAACCGAATGAATATGATGTTATAAAAACTGTAGGATTTGGATATGGTTTGGTTTATAACCGATTAAACGGAATAAATCGAACAAAACTGATTTAAAGTAGAAGCATGTATATATATATATATATATATTTTATAACAATACATAAAAATTTATTTTTTATTCAAGTTACTTTTTTGTTAATAACTATTACCATATTTTAATAGTAAAAAAGAAGCCTTGGTTCGTAAAACACTTGAACTATCATCAAATAACAATTCATCGTGCTTTTTATTTTCTTAGTCTTGTTTTTAAATCTTTTTGCTTTATTTTAGCATTGACTAAAATGAAGTTAATGTTATAAATTTGATGGACAACAATTAGTGGAAATCTTCACAACATTTTCCTGTAGTTTTGTTTTCAATTGAGGAAGCATGACTTTGATGAACACTATGAAAGAGTGAAAAACTAACTGGATTGAACACCCATAATATATGGATTGAACACCCATAATATTTTCGTAGGGGTTAACCCCCATATTTTAAGAAAAATTCAAAAATTATGACAATCCTGTTTTAATGGATAATTGCATCGTTTACTGACGTAGGATGATAGTCAAAGAGATTTGGATCCTTTGTTGTCTCTGTTTCTCTAGAGAATAAATAATTTTTAGTGGTTCTTCAACTGATTTAGGCATTATATGAAGTTTAATTAAATTAATTGTTTAAAAATTAGAAACGATATCCATTTAACCTGAAAGAGAGTTTAGAATACATTAATACAAATGAAGAATGTGATTACAAATGTTAAAAAAACATTAAAGACAATAAGCTTTGGCATATACAACATTTACTGGTAAACTCAATATTTTCGTAGGAGTTAACTCACATATTTTAAGAAAAATTCAAAAATTATGAAAATCTTGTTTTAAAGGATAACTGCATCGTTCACTGACGTAGGATGATTGTCAAAGAGGTCTGAGTTATTTGTTGTCTCTAGTTCTCTAGAGAATAAATATTTTTAGTGGTTCAACTAATTTATGCATTATATAAAGTTTAATTAAATTAATTGCTTAAAAAAGAGAAAAGATACCCAATTAACTTGAAAGATAGTTTAGAATTCATTAATACAAATGATGAATGTGGTTAGAAATGTTAAAAAAACATTAAAGACAATAAGCTTTGGCATATACAACATTTACTGAAAATTTAATATTTTCGTAGAGATTAACCCACATATTTTAAAAAAAATCAAAAATTATGAAAATCTTGTTTTAAAAGATAACTGCATCTTTCACTAACGTAGGATGATTTTCAAATAGGTTTGGGTTCTTTGTTGTCTCTGTTTCTCTAGAGAATAAATATTTTTAGTTGTTCTTCAATTAATTTAGGCATTATATAAAGTTTAATTAAATTATTTGCTTAAAAATTATAAGAGATACCCATTTAACTTTAAATATAGTTTAGAATACATTAATACAAATGATGATTGTGGTTAGAAATGTTAAAAAAAACATTAAAGACAATAAGCTTTGGCATATACAACATTTACCGAAAAACTCATTATTTTCGTAGGGGTGAACCTACATATTTTTAAGAAAAATTTAAATTTTTTGACAATCTTGTTTAATGGATAATTGCATCGTTCACTGACGTAGGATGATGATCAAAGAGGTTTGGATCCTTTGTTGTTTCCGTTTCTCTAGAGAATAAATATTTTTAGTGGTTCTTCAACTAATTTATGCATTATATAAAGTTTAATTAATTTAATTGCTTAAAAAATAGAAAAGATACCCATTTAACTTGAAAGATAGTTTAGAATTCATTAATACAAATGATGAATGTGGTTAGAAATTTTTAAAAACATTAAAGACACTAAGCTTTGGCATATACAACATTTACCGAAAATTTAATATTTTCGTAGGGGTTAAACCCACATATTTTAAGAAAAATTCAAAAATTATGAAAATCTTGTTTTAAAAGATAACAACATTGTTCACTGACGTAGGATGATTGTCAAATAGGTTTGGGTTCTTTGTTGTCTCTGTTTCTCTAGAGAATAAATATTTTTAGTGGTTCTTCAACTGATTTAGGCATTATATAAAGTTTAATTAAATTAATTTCTTAAAAACTAGAAAAGATACCCATTTAACTTTAAAGATAGTTTAGAATACATTAATACAAATGATGATTGTGGTTAGAAATGTTAAAAAAACATTAAAGACAATAAGCTTTGGCATATACAACATTTACCGAAAAACTCATTATTTTCGCAGGAGTGAACCCACATATTTTAAGAAAAATTCAAATTTTTTGACAATTTTTTTTAATGGATAATTGCATCGTTCACTTACGTAGGATGATGATCAAAAGAGGTTTGGATCCTTTGTTGTCTCCGTTTCTCTAGAGAATAAATATTTCTTAATGGTTCTTCAACTAATTTAGGCATTATATAAAGTGTAATTAAATTAATTGCTTAAAAATTAGAAAAGATACTCATTTAACTTGAAAGAGAGTTTAGAATACATTAATACAAATGATGAATGTGGTTAGAAATGTTAAAAAAAAACATTAAAGACAATAAGCATTGGCATTTACAACATTTACCGAATAACTAGATATTTTCGTAGGTGTTAACCTACATATTTTAAGAAAAATTAAATTTTTTGACAATCTTGTTTTAATGAATAATTGCATCGTTCCTGACGTAGGATGATGGTCAAAGAGGTTTGGATCCTTTGTTGTCTCCATTTCTCTAGAAAATAAATATTTCTTACTGGTTCTACAACTAATTTAAGCACTATATAAAATTTAATTAAATTAACTGCTTAAAAATTAGAAAAGATACCCATTTAAGTTGATAGAGAGTTTATAATACATTAGTACAAATGATGAATGTGGTTAGAAATGTTAAAAAAAAAATATTAAAAACAATAAGCTTTGTCATATACAACATTTACCGAATAACTCGATATTTTTGTAGGTGTTAACCTACATATTTTAAGATAAATTCAATTTTTTTGACAATCTTGTTTTAATGAATAATTGCATCGTTCCTGACGTAGGATGATGGCCAAAGAGGTTTGGATCCTTTGTTGTCTCCATTTCTCTAGAAAATAAATATTTCTTACTGGTTCTACAACTAATTTAAGTATTATATAAAGTTTAATTAAATTAATTGCTTAAAAATTAGAAAAGATATCCATTTAACTTGATAGAGAGTTTAAAATACATTAGTACAAATGATGAATGTGGTTAGAAATGTTAAAAAAAAAATATTAAAGACAATAAGCTTTGTCATATACAATATTTACCAAATACTCAATATTTTTGTAGAGGCTAACCCATTTATTTTAAGAAAAGTTCAAAAATTATGAAAATCTTGTTTTAACTGATAATTGCATTCTTCACTTACGTAGGATGATGGTAAAAGAGGTTTGGATCCTTTGTTGTCTCCGTTTCTCTAGAGAATAAATATTTTTAGTGGTTCTCCAACTAATTTAGGTATTATATAAAGTTAATTAAATTAATTGCTTAAAAATTATAAATGATACCCATTTAACTTGAAAGAGAGTTCGGAATACATTAATACAAATAATGAATGTGGATCTAAATGTTAAAAACAAACATTAAATACAATATGCTTTGGCATATACAACATTTACTGAAAAAATCACTATTTTCATAGGGGATAACCCACATATTTTAAGAAAAATATAAAAATTATGACAATCTTGTTTTAATGGATAATTGTATTGTTCACTAACGTAGGATGATGGTCAAAGATGTTTGGATCCTTTGTTGTCTCCGTTTCTCTAGAGAATAAATATGTTTTAGTGGTTCTTCAACCAATTTAGGCATTATATAAAGTTTAACTAAATTAATTATTTTAAAATTAGAAAAATACCCATTTAACTTGAAAGAGAGTTTAGAATACATTAATACAAATGATGAATGTGGTTAGAAATGTTAAAAAAACATTAAAGACAATAATCTTTGGTTATATAACATTTACCGAAAAACTCAATATTTTTGTAAGGGTCTACCCACATATTTTAAGAAAAATTTAAAATTTTGATAATCTTGTTTTAATGGATAATTGCATCGTTCACTGACGTAGGATGATGGTCAAAGAGGTTTGGATCCTTAGTTGTCTCCATTTCTTTAGAGTTAAATAAATATTTCTTAGTTGTTCTTCAACTAATTTAGGCATTGTATAAAGTTTAATTAAATTAATTGCTTAAAAATTAGAAACGGTACCCATTTAACTTGAAAGAGAGTTTATAATACATTAATACAAATGATGAATGTGGTTAGAAATTTTTACAAAAATTAAAGACAATAAACTTTGGCATATACAACATTTACCAAAAAGTCAATATTTTCGTTGGGGTTAACCCACATATTTTAAAGAAAAATTCAAAATTTTGACAATATTGTTTTAATGGATAATTGCATCATTCATTGACGTAGTATGATGGTCAAAGAGGTTTAGATCCTTTGTTATCTCCGTTTCTCTAGTGAATTAATATTTTTAGTGGTTCTTAAACTAATGTAGGCATTATTTAAAGTTTAATTAATTTTTTTCTTAAAAATTAGAAAAGATACCCATTTAACTTGAAAGAGAGTTTAGAATAAATTAATACAAATGATTGAATGTGGTTAGATATGTTAGAAAAAACATTAAAGACAATAACCTTTGGCATATACAACATTTACCAAAAACTCAATATTTTCGTAGGGGTTAACCCACATATTTGAAGTAAAAATCAAAAATTATGACAATCTTGTTTTAATGCATAGATGCATTTTTCACTGACATAGGATGAATGCCAAAGAGGTTTGGATCCTTTGTTGTGTCCGTTTCACTAAAAAATTGATATTTTTAGTGTTTATTCCACTAATTTTTACATAATATGATGTTTTATTAAATTATTAGTTTAAAAATTAGAAATGATGTCAATATGCCCTGAAATAGAGTATATAATACATTAATACAAATAAAGAATATGGTTAGAAGTTTTACAAAACATTAAAAACTACAAAATTTGGAAAATACATCACTTACCGAAAAACTCAATATTTTCGTAGGAACCCACATATTTTAAGAAAAATTCAAAAATTATGACAATCTTGTTTTAATGCATAGATGCATTGTTCAATGAGATAGGATGATGTTCAAAGAGGTTTGTATCCTTTGTTATCTCCGTTTCCCTAAAGAATTGATAGTGTTTTAGTGTTTATTCCACTTATTTTTACAGTATATGATGTTTTATTAAATTATTTGTTTAAAAATTAGAAATGATGTCAATATGCCCTGAAATAGAGAATATAATACATTAATACAAATAAAGAATGTGTTAATAAATTTTACCAAACATTAGAAACCACAAAATTTGGAAAATACATCACTTACCGAAAAACTCAATATTTTCGTAGGGGTTAACCCACATATTTGAAGAAAAGTTCAAAAATTTTGACAATCTTGTTTTAATGCATACATACATTTTTAACTGACATAGGATGAAGGTCAAAGAGGTTTGGATCCTTTGTTGTCTCTGTTTCACTAAAGAATTGATATTTTTTAAGTGTTTATTCCACTAATTTTTACATAATATGATGTTTTAATAAATTATTAGTTTAAAAATTAGAAAGGATGTCAATATACCCTGAAATAAAGTATAGAATACATTAATATAAATAAAGAATGTCGTTAAAAATTTTACAAAACAATAATAACTACAAAATTTGGAAAATACATCACTTACCGAAAAACTCAATATTTTCGTAGGGGTTAACCCACATATTTTAAGAAAAAATAAAAATTATGACAATCTTGTTTTAACGCATAGATGCATTGTTCACTGACATAGAATGATGGTCAAAGAGGTTTGGATCCTTTGTTGTCTCCGTTTCACTAAATAATTGATATTTTTTAGTGTTTATTCCACTAATTTTTACAAAATATTATGTTTTATTAAATTATTTTTTTAAAAATTAGAAAGGATATCACTATACCCTGAAATAAGTTATATAATACATTAATACAAATAAATAATGTGGCTAGAAATTTTACAAAACATTAAAAACTACAAAATTTGGAAAAAACATCACTTACCGAAAAACTCAATATTTTCGTAGGGGTTAACCCACATATTTTTTTAAAAAATAAAAAATTATGACAATCTTGTTTTAATTCATATATGCATTTTTCACGGACATATGATGATGGTCAAATAGGTTTGGATCCTTTGTTGTCTTCGTTTCACTAAAGAATTGATATTTTTTTAGTGTTTATTCCACTAATTTTTACATAATATGATGTTTTATTAAATTATTTGTTTAAAAATTAGAAAGGATGTCAATATACCCTGAAATAAAGTATAGAATACATTAATACAAATAAAGAATGTGGTTAGAAATTTTACAAAACATTAAAAACTATAAAATTTGGAAAATACATCACTTACCGAAAAACTCAATATTTTTGTAGGGGTTAACCCACATATTTTAGAAAAATTCAAAAATTATGACAATCTTATTTTAATACATAGATGCATTGTTCACTGACATATGATGATGGTCAAATATGTTTGGATCCTTTGTTGTCTCCGTTTCACTAAAGAATAGATATTTTTTTAGTGTTTATTCCCCTAATTTTACATAATATGATGTTTTATGAAATTATTTATTTAAAAATTAGAATGGATGTCAATATACCCTGAAATAAAGTATAGAATACATTAATACAAATAAAGAATGTGGTTAGAAATTTTACAAAACATTAAAAATTACAAAATTTAGAAAATACATCACTTACCAAAAAACTCAATATTTTCGTAGGGGTTAACCCACATATTTTAAGTAAAAATCAAAAATTATGACAATCTTGTTTTAATGTATAAATGCATTGTTCACTGACATAGGATGATGATCAAAGAGGTTTGGATCCTTTGTTGTCTCCGTTTCACTAAAGAATTGATATTTTTTATTGTTTATTTCACTAATTTTTACATAATATGATGTTTTATAAAATTATTAGTTTAAAAATTAGAAATGGTGTCAATATACCCTGAAATCGAGTATATAATACAATAATACAAATAAAGAATGTGGTTAGAAATTTTACAAAACATTAAAAACTACAAAAGTTGAAAATACATCACTTACCGAAAAACTCAATATTTTCGTATGGGTTAACCCACATATTTTAAGAAAAATTTAAAAATTATGATAATCTTGTTTTAATGCATATATGCATTGCTCACTGACATACGATGATGGTCAAATAGTTTTTGGATCCTTTGTTGTCTCCGTTTCACTAAAGAATTGATATTTTTTTAGTGTTTATTATACTAATTTTTACATAATATGATGCTTTATTAAATTATTTGTTTACGAATTAGAAAGGATGTCAATATACCCTGAAATAAAGTATTGAATACATTAATACAAATAAATAATGTGGTTAGAAATTTTACAAAACATTAAAAACTACAAAAATTGGAAAGTACATCACTTACCAAAAAACTCAATATTTTCGTAGGGGTTAACCCACATATTTTAAGAAAAATTCAAAAATTATGACAATCTTATTTTAACGCATAGATGCATTGTTCAGTGACATAAGATGACGGTCAAAGAGGTTTGGATCCTTTGTTGTCTCCGTTTCACTAAATAATAGATATTTTTAGTGTTTATTCCACTAATTTTTATAAAATATGATGTTTCATTAAATTATTTGTTTAAAAATTAGAAAGGATGTCAATATACCCTGAAATAAAGTATAGAATACATTAATACAAATAAAGAATGTGGTTAGAAATTTTATAAAACATTAAAATCTACAAATTTTTGAAAATACATCACTTACCGAAAAATTCAATATTTTCGTAGGGGTTAACCCACATATTTTAAGAAAAATTCAAATTTTTTGACAATCTTGTTTTAATGCATATATGCAATGTTCACTGACATATAATGATGGTCAAATAGGTTTGGATCCTTTGTTGTCTCTGTTTCACTAAAGAATTGATATTTTTTTAGTGTTTATTCCACTAATTTTTACATAATATGATGTTTTAATAAATTATTTGTTTAAAAATTAGAAAGGATGTCAATATACCCTGAAATAAAGTATAGAATATATTAATACAAATAAAGAATGTGGTTAGAAATTTTACAAAACATTAAAATCTACAAATTTTTGAAAATACATCACTTACCGAAAAATTCAATATTTTCGTAGGGGTTTACCCACATATTTTAAGAAAAATTCAGAATTTTTGACAATCTTGTTTTAATGCATATATGCATCGTTCACTGACATATAATGATGGTTAAATAGGTTTGGATCCTTTGTTGTCTGTGTTTCACTAAAGAATTGATATTTTTTTAGTGTTTATTCCACTAATTTTTACATAATATGATGTTTTAATAAATTATTTGTTTAAAAATTAGAAAGGATGTCAATATACCCTGAAATAAAGTATAAAATACATTAATACAAATAAAGAATGTGGTTAGAAATTTTACAAAACATTAAAAACTACAAAATTTGGAAAATACATCACTTATTGAAACACTCAATATTTTCGTAGGGTTAGCCCACATATTTTAAGAAAAAATCAAAAATTATGACAATCTTGTTTTAATGCATACATACATTGTTCACTGACATAGGATGATGGTCAAAGAGGTTTGGATCCTTTGTTGTCTCTGTTTCACTAAAGAATTGATATTTTTTAGTGTTTATTCCACTAATTTTTACATAATATGATGTTTTAATGAATTATTAGTTTAAAAATTAGAAAGGATGTCAATATACCCTGAAATAAAGTATAGAATACATTAATATAAATATAGAATGTGGTTAAAAATTTTACAAAACAATAATAACTACAAAATTTGGAAAATACATCACTTACCGAAAAACTCAATATTTTCGTATGGGTTAACCCACATATTTTAAGAAAAATTTTAAAATTATGACAATCTTATTTTAATGCATATATGCATTGCTCACCGACATACGATGATGGTCAAATAGGTTTGGATCCTTTGTTGTCTCCGTTTCACTAAAGAATTGATATTTTTTTAGTGTTTATTATACTAATTTTTACATAATATGATGTTTTATTAAATTATTTGTTTACGAATTAGAAAGGATGTCAATATACCCTGAAATAAAGTATTGAATACATTAATACAAATAAATAATGTGGTTAGAAATTTTACAAAACATTAAAAACTACAAAAATTGGAAAATACATCACTTACCAAAAAACTCAATATTTTCGTAGGGGGTTAACCCACATATTTTAAGAAAAATTCAAAAATTATGACAATCTTGTTTTAACGCATAGATGCATAGTTCAGTGATATAAGATGACGGTCAAAGAGGTTTGGATCCTTTGTTGTCTCCGTTTCACTAAATAATAGATATTTTTAGTGTTTATTCCACTAATTTTTACAAAATATGATGTTTCATTAAATTATTTGTTTAAAAATTAGAAAGGATGTCAATATACCCTGAAATAAAGTATAGAATACATTAATACAAATAAAGAATGTGGTTAGAAATTTTACAAAACATTAAAATCTACAAATTTTTGAAAATACATCACTTACCTAAAAATTCAATATTTTCGTAAGGGTTAACCCACATATTTTAAGAAAAATTCAAAATTTTTGACAATCTTGTTTTAATGCATATATGCATTGTTCACTGACATATAATGATGGTCAAATAGGTTTGGATCCTTTGTTGTCTCTGTTTCACAAAAGAATTGATATTTTTAAGTGTTTATTCCACTAATTTTTACATAATATGATGTTTTAATAAATTATTTGTTTAAAAATTAGAAAGGATGTCAATATACCCTGAAATAAAGTATAAAATACATTAATACAAATAAAGAATGTGGTTAGAAATTTTACAAAACATTAAAAACTATAAAATTTGGAAAATACATCACTTATTGAAACACTCAATATTTTCGTAGGGGTTAACCCACATATTTTCAGAAAGAATCAAAAATTATGACAATCTTGTTTTAATGCATACATACATTGTTCAGTGACATAGGATGATGGTCAAAGAAGTTTGGATCCTTTGTTGTCTCCGTTTCACTAAAGAATTGATATTTTTTTAGTGTTTATTCCACTAATTTTTACATAATATGATGTTTTAATAAATTATTAGTTTAAAAATTAGAAAGGATGTCAATATACCCTGAAATAAAGTATAAAATACATTAATACATATAAAGAATGTGGTTAGAAATTTTACAAAACATTAAAAACTACGAAATTTGGAAAATACATCACTTACCGAGAAACTCAATATTTTCGTAGGGGTTAACCCACATATTTTAAGAAAAATTCAAAAATTATGACAATCTTGTTTTAACGCATAGATGCATTGTTCACTGACATAGAATGATGGTCAAAGAGGTTTGGATCCTTTGTTGTCTCCGTTTCACTAAATAATTGATATTTTTAGTGTTTATTCCACTAATTTTTACAAAATATTATGTTTTATTAAATTATTTTTTAAAAAATTAGAAAGGATGTCACTATACCCTGAAATAAGTTATATAATACATTAATACAAATAAATAATGTGGCTAGAAATTTTACAAAACATTAAAAACTACAAAATTTGGAAAAAACATCACTTACCGAAAAACTCAATATTTTCGTAGGGGTTAACCCACATATGTTTTTAAAAAATCAAAAATTATGAAAATCTTGTTTTAATTCATATATGCATTTTTCACGGACATATGATGATGGTCAAATAGGTTTGGATCCTTTGTTGTCTTCGTTTCACTAAAGAATTGATATTTTTTTAGTGTTTATTCCACTTATTTTTACATAATATGATGTTTTATTAAATTATTTGTTTAAAAATTAGAAAGGATGTCAATATACCCTGAAATAAAGTATAGAATACATTAATACAAATAAAAAATGTGGTTCGAAATTTTACAAAACATTAAAAATTACAAAATTTGGAAAATACATCACTTACCAAAAAAACTCAATATTTTCGTAGGGGGTAACCCACATATTTTAAGTAAAAATAAAAAATTATAACAATCTTGTTTAAATGCATACATGAATTGTTCACTGACATAGGATGATGGTCAAAGAGGTTTGGATCCTTTGTTGTCTCCGTTCCACTAAATAATTGATATTTGTTTAGTGTTTATTCCACTAATTTTTACATAATATGATGCTTTATTAAATTATTAGTTTAAAAATTAGAAATGATGTCAATATGCCTGAGATAGAGTATATAATACATTAATATAAATGTAGAATGCGGTTATAAATTTTACAAAACATTAAAAACTACAAAATTCTGAAAAAAACATCACTTACCTAAAAACTCAAAATTTTCGTAGGGGTTAACCCACATATTTTAAGAAAAAATAATAAATAATGACAGTCTTGTTTTAATGCATAGATGCATTGTTAACTGACATAGGATGATGGTCAAAGAGGTTTGGATCCCTTGTTGTCTCCGTTTCACTAAAGAATTGATAATTTTTAGTGTTTATTCCACTAATTTTAAAAGTATATGATGTATTATTAAAATATTTGTTTAAAAATTAGAAATTATTTCAATTTCCATGAAATAGAGTATATAATACATTAATACAAATAAAGAATGTGGTTATAAATTTTACAAAACATTAAAAACTATAAAATTTGGAAAATACATCACTTAACTAAAAACTCAATATTTTCGTAGGGGTTAACCCACATATTTTAAGTAAAAATCAAAAATTATGGCAATCTTGTTTTAACGCATAGATGCGTTGTTCACTAACAAAGGATGATGGTCAAAGAGGTTTGGATCCTTTGTTGTCTCCGTTTCACTAAATAATTGATATTTTTAGTGTTTATTCCACTAATTTTTAATAAATATTATGTTTGATTAAATTATTTTTTAAAAAATTAGAAATGATGTCAATATACCCTGAACTAAAGTATATAATACATTAATACAAATAAATAACTTGGTTAAAATTTTTACAAAACATTAAAACAAAAAAATTTGGAAAATACATCACTTACCAAAAAATTCAATATTTTCGTAGGGTTTAACCCACATATTTTAAGAAAAATTCAAAAATTATGACATTCTTGTTTTAACGCATAGATGCATTGTTCACTAACATAGGATGATGGTCAAAGAGGTTTGAATCCTTTGTTGTCTCTGTTTCACTAAATAATTGATATTTTTAGTGTTTATTCCACTAATTTTTACAAAATATGATGTTTTATTAAATTTTTTGTTTAAAAATTAGAAAGGATGTCAATATACCCTGAAATAAAGTATAGAATACATTAATACAAAATAAAGATTGTGGTTAGAAATTTTACAAAACGTTAAAAACTACCAAATTTGGAAAATACATCACTTACCGAAAAACTCAATATTTTTGTAGGGGTTAACCCACATATTTTTAAGAAAAAATCAAAAATTATGACAATCTTGTTTTAATGCATAGATGCATTGTTCACTGACATAGGATGATGGTCAAAGAGGTTTGGATCCTTTGTTGTCTCCGTTTTACTAAAGAATTGATTATTTTTTAGTGTTTATTCCACTAATTTTTACATAACATAATGTTTTACTAAATTATTAGTTTAAAAATTAGAAAGGATGTCAATATACCCTGAAATAAAGTATAGAATACATTAATACAAATAAAGAATGTGGTTAAAAATTTTACAAAATATTAAAAACTACAAAATTTGGAAAATACATCACTTACCGAAAAACTCAATATTTTCGTAGGGGTTAGCCCACATATTTTAAGAAAAAATCAAAAATTATGACAATCTTGTTTAAATGCATTCATACATTGTTCACTGACATAGGATGATGGTCAAAGAAGTTTGGATCCTTTGTTGTCTCCGTTTCACTAAAGAATTGAAATTTTTTAGTGTTTATTCCACTAATTTTTACATAATATGATGTTTTAATAAATTATTAGTTTAAAAATAAAAAAGGATGTCAATATACCCTGAAATAAAGTATAGAATACATTAATATAAATAAAGAATGTGGTTAAAAATTTTACAAAATAATAATAACTACAAAATTTGGAAAATACATCATTTACCGAGAAACTCAATATTTTCGTAGGGGTTAACCCACATATTTTAAGAAAATTTCAAAAATTATGACAATCTTGTTTTAACGCATAGATACATTGTTCACTGACATAGAATGATGGTCAAAGAGGTTTGGATCATTTGTTGTCACCGTTTCACTAAATAATTGATATTTTTTAGTGTTTATTCCACTAATGTTTACAAAATATTATGTTTTATTAATTTTTTTTTTAAAAATTAGAAAGGATGTCACTATACCCTGAAATAAATTATATAATACATTAATACAAATAAATAATGTGGTTAGAAATTTTACAAAAAATTAAAAACTACAAAATTTGGAAAAAAACATCACTTACCGAAAAACTCAATATTTTCGTAGGGGTTAACCCACTATTTTTTTTAAAAAATCAAAAATTATGACAATCTTGTTTTAATTCATATATGCATTTTTCACTGACATATGATGATGGTCAAATAGGTTTGAATCCTTTGTTGTCTTCATTTCACTAAAGAATTGATATTTTTAGTGTTTATTCCACTATTTTTTACAATATATGATGTTTTAATAAATTATTAGTTTAAAATTTAGAAAGGATGCCAATATACCCTGAAATAAAGTATAAAATACATTAATACATATAAAGAATGTGGTTAGAAATTTTACAAAACATTAAAAACTACAAAATTTGGAAAATACATCACTTACAGAAAAACTCAATATTTTTGTAGAGGTTAACCCACATATTTTAAGAAAAAATCAAAAATTATGACAATCTTGTTTTAATGCATAGATGCATTGTTCACTGACATATGATGATGGGCAAAGAGGTTTGGATCCTTTGTTGTCTCCGTTTCACTAAAGAATTGACTATTTTTTAGTGTTTATTCCACTAATTTTTACATAACATGATATTTTATTAAATTATTAATATAAAAATTAGAAAAGATGTCAATATACCCTGAAATAAAGTATAGAATACATTAATACAAATAAAGAATGTGGTTAAAATTTTTACAAAACATTAAAAACTACAAAATTTGGAAAATACATCACTTACCGAAAAACTCAATATTTTCGTAGGGGTTAACCCACATATTTTAAGAAAAATTCAAAATTATGACAATCTTGTTTTAACGCATAGATGCATTGTTCACTGACATTGAATGATGGTCAAAGAGGTTTGGATCCTTTGTTGTCTCCGTTTCACTAAATAATTGATATTTTGTAGTGTTTATTCCACTAATTTTTACAAAATATTATGTTTTATTAAATTATTTTTTTTAAAAATTAGAAAGGATGTCACTATACCCTGAAATAAGTTATATAATACATAAATACAAATAAATAATGTGGCTAGAATTTTACGAAACATTAAAAACTACAAAATTTGGAAAAAAAAACATCACTTACCGAAAAACTCAATATTTTCGTAGGGGTTAACCGACATATTTTTTTAAAAAATCAAAAATTATGACAATCTTGTTTTAATTCATATATGCATTTTTCACTGACATATGATGATGGTCAAATAGGTTTGGTTCCTTTGTTGTCTTCGTTTCACTAAAGAATTGATATTTTTTTAGTGTTTATTCCACTAATTTTTACATAATATGATGTTTTATTAAATTATTTGTTTAAAAATTAGAAAGGATGTCAATATACCCTGAAATAAAGTATAGAATACATTAATACAAATAAAAAATGTGTTTAGAAATTTTACAAAACATTAAAAACTACAAAATTTGGAAAATACATCACTTACCGAAAAACTCAATATTTTTGTAGGGGTTAACCCACATATTTTAAGAAAAATTCAAAAATTATGACAATCTTGTCTTAATGCATAGATGCATTGTTCACTGACATATAATGATGGTCAAATAGGTTTGGATCTTTTGTTGTCTTCGTTTCACTAAAGAATTGATATTTTTTAGTGTTTATTCCACTTATTTTTACATAATATGATGTTTTATTAAATTATTTGTTTAAAAATTAGAAAGGATGTCAATATACCCTGAAATAAAGTATAGAATACATTAATACAAATAAAGAATGTGGTTCGAAATTTTACAAGACATTAAAAATTACAAAATTTGGAAAATACATCACTTACTAAAAAACTCAATATTTTCGTAGGGGTTAACCCACATATTTTAAGTAAAAATAAAAAATTATGACAATCTTGTTTTAACGCATAGATGCGTTGTTCACTGACATAGGATGATGGTCAAAGAGGTTTGGATCGTTTGTTGTCTCCGTTTCCCTAAATAATTGATATTTTTTTAGTGTTTATTCCACTAATTTTTACATAATATGATGTTTTATTAAATTATTAGTTTAAAAATTAGAAATGATGTCAAAATGCCCTGAAATAGAGTATATAATACATTAATACAAATAAAGAATGTGGTTATAAATTTTACAAAACAATAATAACTACAAAATTTGGAAAATACATCACTTACCGAGAAACTCAATATTTTCGTAGAGGTTAACCCACATATTTTAAGAAAAATTTAAAAATTATGACAATCTTGTTTTAACGCACAGATGCATTGTTCACTGACATAGAATGATGATCAAAGAGGTTTGGATCCTTTGTTGTCTCCGTTTCACTAAATAATTGATATTTTTTAGTGTTTATTCCACTAATTTTTACAAAATATTATGTTTTACTAATTTTTTTTTAAAATTAGAAAGGATGTAACTATACCCTGAAATAAATTATATAATACATTAATACAAATAAATAATGTGGCTAGAAATTTTACAAAATATTAAAAACTATAAAATTTGGAAAAAACATTACTTACCGAAAAACTCAACATTTTTGTAAGGGTGTTAACCCACATATTTTTTTAAAAAATCAAAAATTATGACAATCTTGTTTTAATTCATATATGCATTTTTCACTGACATATGATGATGGTCAAATAGGTTTAGATCCTTTGTTGTCTTCGTTTCACTAAAGAATTGATATTTTTTTAGTGTTTATTCCACTAATTTTTACATAATATGATGTTTTAATAAAATATTAGTTTAAAAATTAGAAAGGATGTCACTATACCCTGAAATAAAGTATATAATACATTAATATAAATAAAGAATGTGGTTAAAAATTTTACAAAACAATAATAACTACAAAATTTGGAAAATACATCACTTACCGAGAAACTCAATATTTTCGTAGGTGTTAACCCACATATTTTAAGAAAAATTCAAAATTTACGACAATCTTGTTTTAACGCACAGATGTATTGTTCACTGACATAGAATGATGATCAAAGAGGTTTGGATCCTTTGTTGTCTCCGTTTTATTAAATAATTGATATTTTTTAGTGTTCATTCCACTAATTTTTACAAAATATTATGTTTTATTTTTTATTTTTTAAATTAGAAAGGATGTCACTATACCCTGAAATAAATTATATAATACATTAATACAAATAAATAATGTGGTTAGAAATTTTACAAAACATTAAAAACTACAAAATTTGGAAAAAAACATCACTTACCGAAAAACTCAATATTTTTGTAAGGGTTAACCCATATATTTTTTTAAAAAATCAAAAATTATGACAATCTTGTTTTAATTCATATATGCATTTTTCACTGACATATGATGATGGTCAAATAGGTTTGAATCCTTTGTTGTCTTCGTTTCACTAAAGAATTGATATTTTTTAGTGTTTATTCCACTAATTTTTACAGTATATGATGTTTTAATAAATTATTAGTTTAAAATTTAGAAAGGATGTCAATATACCCTGAAATAAAGTATAGAATACATTAATACAAATAAAGAATGTGGTTATAAATTTTATAAAACATTAAAAACTACAAAATTTGGAAAATACATCACTTACAGAAAAACTCAATATTTTTGTAGAGGTTAACCCACATATTTTAAGAAAAAATAAAAAATTATGACAATCTTGTTTTAACGCATAGATCCGTTGTTCACTGACATAGGATGATGGTCAAAGAGGTTTGGATCCTTTGTTGTCTCCGTTTCACTAAATAATTGATATTTGTTTAGTGTTTATTCCACTAATTTTTACATAATATGATGCTTTATTAAATTATTAGTTTAAAAATTAGAAATGATGTCAATAGCCTGAAATAGAGTATATAATACATTAATACAAATATAGAATGTGGTTATAAATATTACAAAACATTAAAAACTACAAAATTCTCAAAAAAACATCACTTTCCGAAAAACTCAAAATTTTCGTAGGGGTTAACCCACATATTTTAAGAAAAAATCAAAAATAATGACACTCTTGTTTTAATGCATAGATGCATTGTTCACTGACATAGGATGATGGTCAAAGAGGTTTGGATCCCTTGTTGTCTCCGTTTCACTAAAGAATTGATAATTTTAGTGTTTATTCCACTAATTTTAAAAGTATATGATGTATTATTAAAATATATGTTTAAAAATTAGAAATTATTTCAATTTCCATGAGATAGAGTATAGAATAGATTAATACAAATAAAGAATGTGGTTAGAAATTTTACAAAACATTAAAAACTACAAAATTTGGAAAATACATCACTTACCTAAAAACTCAATATTTCTATAGGGGTTAACCCACATATTTTAAGTAAAAATAAAAAATTATGACAATCTTGTTTTAACGCATAGATGCGTTGTTCACTGACATAGGATGATGGTCAAAGAGGTTTGGATCCTTTGTTGTCTCTGTTTCACTAAATAATTGATATTTTTTAGTGTTTATTCCACTAATTTTTAATAAATATGATGTTTTATTAAATTAATTGTTTAAAAATTAGAAATGATGTCAATATACCCTGAAATAAAGTATAGAATACATTAATACAAATAAATAACTTGGTTAAAAATTTTACAAAACATTAAAACTACAAAATTTGGAAAATACATCACTTACCGAAAAACTCAATATTTTTGTAGGGGTTAACCCACATATTTTAAGAAAAATTCAAAAATTATGACAATCTTGTCTTAATGCATAGATGCATTGTTCACTGACATATAATGATGGTCAAATAGGTTTGGATCTTTTGTTGTCTTCGTTTAACTAAAGAATTGATATTTTTTTAGTGTTTATTCCACTTATTTTTACATAATATGATGTTTTATTAAATTATTTGTTTAAAAATTAGAAAGGATGTCAATATACCCTGAAATAAAGTATAGAATACATTTATACAAATAAAGAATGTGGTTCGAAATTTTACAAGACATTAAAAATTACAAAATTTGGAAAATACATCACTTACAAAAAAACTCAATATTTCCGTAGGGGTTAACCCACATATTTTAAGTAAAAATAAAAAATTATGACAATCTTGTTTTAACGCATAGATGCGTTGTTCACTGACATAGGATGATGGTCAAAGAGGTTTGGATCGTTTGTTGTCTCCGTTTCACTAAATAATTGATATTTTTAGTGTTTATTCCACTAATTTTTACATAATATGATGTTTTATTAAATTATTAGTTTAAAAATTAGAAATGATGTCAAAATGCCCTGAAATAGAGTATATAATACATTAATACAAATAAAGAATGTGGTTATAAATTTTACAAAACATTAAAAACTACAAAATTCTAAAAAACATCACTTACCGAAAAACTCAAAATTTTCGTAGGGGTTAACCCACATATTTTAAGAAAAAATCAAAAATAATGACAGTCTTGTTTTAATGCATAGATGCATTGTTCACTGACATAGGATGATGGTCAAAGAGGTTTGAATCCCTTGTTGTCTCCGTTTCACTAAAGAATTGATAATTTTTAGTGTTTATTCCACTAATTTTAAAAGTATATGATGTATTATTAAAACATTTGTTTAAAAATTAGAAATTATTTCAATTTCCATGAAATAGAGTATATAATACATTAATACAAATAAAGAATATGGTTATAAATTTTACAAAACATTAAAAACTATAAAATTTGGAAAAAACATCACTTACCTAAAAACTCAATATTTTCGTAGGGGTTAACCCACATATTTTAAGTAAAAATCAAAAATTATGACAATCTTGTTTTAACGCATAGATGCGTTGTTCACTGACATAGGATAATGGTCAAAGAGGTTTGGATCTTTACTTGTCTCCATTTCACTAAAGAATTGATATTTTTTAATGTTTTTTCCATTAATTTTTACATAATATGATATTTTACTAAATTATTAGTTTAAAAATTAGAAAGGATGTCGATATACCCTGAAATAAAGTATATGATACATTAATACAAATAAATAACTTGGTTAAAAATTTTACAAAACATTAAAACTACAAAATTTGGAAAATACATCACTTACCGAAAAACTCAATATTTTTGTAGGGGTTAACCCACATATTTTAAGAAAAATTCAAAAATTATGACAATCTTGTTTTAATGCATAGATGCATTGTTCACTGACATATGATGATGTTCAAATAGGTTTGGATCCTTTGTTGTCTTCGTTTCACTAAAGAATTGATATTTTTTTAGTGTTTATTACACTTATTTTTACATAATATGATGTTTTATTAAATTATTTGTTTAAAAATTAGAAAGGATGTCAATATGCCCTGAAATAAAGTATAGAATACATTAATACAAATAAATGATGTGGTTCGAAATTTTACAAAACATTAAAAATTACAAAATTTGGAAAATACATCACTTACCAAAAAAACTCAATATTTTCGTAGGGGTTAACCCACATATTTTAAGTAAAAATCAAAAATTATGACAATCTTGTTTTAGCGCATATATGCGTTGTTCACTGACAAAAGATGATGGTCAAAGAGGTTTGGATCCTTTGTTGTCTCTGTTTCACTAAATAATTGATATTTGTTTAGTGTTTATTCCACTAATTTTTACATAATATGATGCTTTATTAAATTATTAGTTTAAAAATTAGAAATGATGTCAATATGCCTGAAATAGAGTATATAATACATTAATACAAATATAGAATGTGGTTATAAATTTTACAAAACATTAAAAACTACAAAATTCTGAAAAAACATCACTTACCGAAAAACTCAAAATTTTCGTAGGGGTTAACCCACATATTTTAAGGAAAAATAAAAAATAATGACAGTCTTGTTTTAATGCATAGATGCATTGTTCACTGACATAGGATGATGGTCAAAGAGGTTTGGATCCCTTGTTGTCTCCGTTTCACTAAAGAATTGATAATATTAGTGTTTATTCCACTAATTTTAAAAGTATATGATGTATTATTAAAATATATGTTTAAAAACTAGAAATTATTTCAATTTCCATGAGATATAGTATAGAATACATTAATACAAATAAAGAATGTGGTTAGAAATTTTACAAAACATTAAAAACTACAAAATTTGGAAAATACATCACTTACCTAAAAACTCAATATTTTCGAAGGGGTTAACCCACATATTTTAAGTAAAAATCAAAATTATGACAATCTTATTTTAACGCATAGATCCGTTGTTAACTGACATAGGATGATGGTGAAAGAGGTTTGGATCCTTTGTTGTCTCTGTTTCACTAAATAATTGATATTTTTTTTGTGTTTATTCCACTAATTTTTAATAAATATGATGTTTTATTAAATTAATTGTTTAAAAATTAGAAATGATGTCAATATACCCTGAAATAAAGTATAGAATACATTAATACAAATAAATAACTTGGTTAAAATTTTTACAAAACATTAAAACTACAAAATTTGGAAAATACATCACTTACCGAAAAACTCAATATTTTTGTAGGGGTTAACCCACATATTTTAAGAAAAATTCAAAAATTATGACAATCTTGTTTTAATGCATAGATGCATTGTTCACTGACATATGATGATGTTCAAATAGGTTTGGATCTTTTGTTGTCTTCGTTTCACTAAAGAATTGATATTTTTTTAGTGTTTATTCCACTTATTTTTACATAATATGATGTTTTATTAAATTATTTGTTTAAAAATTAGAAAGGATGTCAAAATACCCTGAAATAAAGTATAGAATACATTAATACAAAAAAAGAATGTGGTTCGAAATTTTACAAAACATTAAAAATTACAAAATTTGGAAAATACATCACTTACCAAAAAACTCAATATTTTCGTAGGGGTTAACCCACATATTTTAAGTAAAAATCAAAAATTATGACAATCTTGTTTTAACGCATAGATCCGTTGTTCACTGACATAGGATGATGGTCAAAGAGGTTTGGATCCTTTGTTGTCTCCGTTTCACTAAATAATTGATATTTGTTTAGTGTTTATTCCACAAATTTTTACATAATATGATGCTTTATTAAATTATTAGTTTAAAAATTAGAAATGATGTCAATAGCCTGAAATAGAGTATATAATACATTAATACAAATATAGAATGTGGTTATAAATTTTACAAAACATTAAAAACTACAAAATTCTCAAAAAACATCACTTACCGAAAAATTCAAAATTTTCGTTAGGGGTTGGTTAACCCACATATTTTAAGAAAAAATCAAAAATAATGACAGTCTTGTTTTAATGCATAAATGCATTGTTCACTGACATAGGATGATGGTCAAAGAGGTTTGGATCCCTTGTTGTCTCCGTTTCACTAAAGAATTGATAATTTTTACTGTTTATTCCACTAATTTTAAAAGTATATGATGTATTATTAAAATATATGTTTAAGAATTAGAAATTATTTCAATTTCCATGAGATAGAGTATAGAATAAATTAATACAAATAAAGAATGTGGTTAGAAATTTTACAAAACATTAAAAACTACAAAATTTGGAAAATACATAACTTACCAAAAAAACTCAATATTTTCGTAGGGGTTAACCCACATATTTTAAGAAAAATTCAAAAATTATGACATTCTTGTTTTAACGCATAGATGCATTGTTCACTAACATAGGATGATGGTCAATGAGGTTTGAATCCTTTGTTGTCTCTGTTTCACTAAATAATTGATATTTTTTAGTGTTTATTCCACTAATTTTTACAAAATATGATGTTTTATTAAATTATTTTTTTAAAAAATTAGAAATGATGTCAATGTACCCTGAAATAAAGTATATAATACATTAATACAAATAAATAACTTGATTAAAATTTTTACAAAACATTAAAAACTACAAAATTTGGAAAATACATCACTTACCAAAAAATTCAATATTTTCGTAGGGTTTAACCCACATATTTTAAGAAAAATTCAAAAATTATGACAATCTTGTTTTAATGCATATATGCATTGTTCACTGACATATGATGATGGTCAAATAGGTTTGGATCCTTTGTTGTTTCTATTTCACTAAATAATTGATATTTTTTAGTGTTTATTCCACTAATTTTTACAAAATATGATGTTCTATTAAATTATTTTTTAAAAATAAAGAAAGGATGTCAACATACCCTGAAATAAAGTATAAAATATATTAATACAAATAAAGAATGTGGTTAGAAATTTTACAAAACATTAAAAACTACCAAATTTGGAAAATACATCACTTACCGAAAAATTCAATATTTTCGTAGGGGTTAACCCACATATTTTAAGAAAAATTCAAAAATTATGACATTCTTGTTTTAACGCATAGATGCATTGTTCACTAACATAGGAAGATGGTCAATGAGGTTTGAATCCTTTGTTGTCTCTGTTTCACTAAATAATTGATATTTTTTAGTGTTTATTCCACTAATTTTTACAAAATATGATGTTTTATAAATTTTTTTTTTTTAAAATTAGAAAGATGTCAATATACCGTGAAATAAAGTATTGAATACATTAATACAAATAAAGAATGTGGTTAGAAACTTTACAAAACATTAAAAACTACAAAATTTGGAAAATACATCACTTACCGAAAAACTCAATATTTTCGTAGGGGTTAACCCACATATTTTAAGAAAAATTCAAAAATTATGACAATCTTGTTTTAACGCATAGATGCAATGTTCACTGACATAGGATGATGTTCAAAGAGGTTTGGATCCTTTGTTGTCTCCGTTTCACTAAAGAATTGATATTTTTTAGTGTTTATTCCACTAATTTTTACATAATATGATGTTTTATTAAATTATTAGTTTAAAAATTAGAATTGATGTCAGTATGACCTGAAATAGAGTATATAATACATTAATACAAATAAAGAATGAGGTTATAAATTTTACAAAATATTAAAAACTACAAAATTTGGAAAATACATCACTTACCGAAAAACTCAATATTTTCATAGGGGTTAACCCACATATTTTAAGAAAAATTCAAAACTTATGACAATCTTGTTTTAACGCATAGATGCATTGTTCACTGACATAGAATGATGGTCAAATAGGTTTGGATCCTTTGTTGTCTCCGTTTCAATATAGAATTGATATTTTTTTAGTGTTTATTATACTAATTTTTATAAAATATTATGTTTTATTAATTTTTTTTTTTAATTAGAAAAGATGTCACTATACCCTGAAATAAAGTATTGAATACATTAACACAAATAAAGAATGTGGTTAGAAATTTTACAAAACATTAAAAACTACAAAATTTGGAAAATACATCACTTACCGAAAAACTCAATATTTTTGTAGGGGTTAACCCACATATTTTAAGAAAAAATCAAAAATTATGACAATCTTGTTTTAATGCATAGATGCATTGTTCACTGACATAGGATGATGGTCAAAGAGGTTTGGATCCTTTGTTGTCTCCGTTTCACTAAAGAATTGATTATTTTTTTAGTGTTTATTCCACTAATTTTTACATAACATGATGTTTTACTAAATTATTAGTTTAAAAATTAGAAAGGATGTCAATATACCCTGAAATAAAATATAGAATACATAAATACAAATAAAGAATGTGGTTAAAATTTTCACAAAACATTAAAAACTACAAAATTTGGAAAATACATCACTTACCAAAAAACTCAATATTTTTGTAGGGGTTAACCCACATATTTTAAGAAAAAATCAAAAATTTTGACAATCTTGTTTTAATGCATATATGCATTGTTCACTGACATAGGATGATGGTCAAAGAGGTTTGGATCCTTTGTTGTCTTCGTTTCACTAAAGAATTGATATTTTGTAGTGTTTATTCCACTAATTTTTACATAATATGATGTTTTAATAAATTATTAGTTTAAAAATTAGAAAGGATGTCAATATACCCTGAAATAAAGTATGGAATACATTAATATAAATAAAGAATGTGGTTAAAAATTTTACAAAACAATAATAACTACAAAATTTGGAAAATACATCACTTACCGAAAAACTCAATATTTTCGTAGGGGTTAACCCACATATTTTAAGAAAAATTCAAAAATTATGACAATCTTGTTTTAACGCATAGATGCATTGTTCAGTGACATAGAATGATGGTCAAAGAGGTTTGGATCCTTTGTTGTCTCCGTTTCACTAAATAATTGATATTTTTAGTGTTTACTCCACTAATTTTTACAAAATATTATGTTTTATTAAATGATTTTTTAAAAAATTAGAAAGGATGTCACTATACCCTGAAATAAAGTATTGAATACATTAATATAAGTAAATAATGTGGTTAGAAATTTTACAAAAAAAATAAAAACTACAAAATTTGGAAAATACATCACTTATCGAAAAACTCAATATTTTTGTAGGGGTTAACCCACATATTTTAAGAAAAATTCAAAAATTATGACAATCTTGTTTTAACGCATAGATGCATTGTTCATTGACATAGGATGATGGTCAAAGAGGTTTGGATCCTTTGTTGTCTCCGTTTCACTAAAAAAATGATATTTTTTAGTGTTTATTCTACTAATTCTTACATAACATGATGGTTTACTAAATTATTAGTTTAAAAATTAGAAAGGATGTCAATATACCCTGAAATAAAGTATATAATACATTAATATAAAAAAGAATGTTGTTAAAAATTTAACAAAACATTAAAAACTTCAAAATTTTGAAAATACTTCACTTACCGAAAAACTCAATATTTT
>MU106642.1:0-99959 GCA_012274485.2 Sinapis alba
AGAAGGTGTGTTTGGGAAAGTTCTAGCAGCTTCTCTCAAAAAAGACTCCGGACTCCTTGGAGCTGAACCGTTACTATACTCTTTTCTACAAGGTGGTGGTGGAGTGAAGAAGATAACAGGTGATGATGCGCTTGGACTGCAACCACATTCATACCCATACATCCGCTGCTTATCCGCTTCTGACGCCATGTAATCCTCTGCTTGAGGCTTCTTGTTGTAAAGATGATAACCATTCTCTGGTGGCGATGGCTCTGGTTTAGGCAACTGAGAAGAACGAACATACTCTTCAAAACCAGCCATTGGTGAAGCAGCTGCTATTACAGAAGAGTGTAACTGGTCTTCTCCTTCTTCATCGAGCTTGTTTATCTGTCTAGTTCCTGAAGAGGTTTGAGCAACTGGAACAAAATCCCTTCTCTGATAGTACACTGGACGTTTAGTTGCACTTTCCGGAACACCGTTCATTGCTGCTGCCGGTGGTAAGCTACCGTTAACTAAGAAGAACTCTGACTTCTTCTTCAGTGAACTGTTCCAGTGGTTCTTTATGGAATTGTCGGTTCTGCATCAAGTTTTTAAAGCAAAACCCTTTTCGTTAAACCTTGTATAGAGGCCACAAAACTCCACTGAAGCAAAAGCTATATACCTGCCGGGTAAGACCTTAGCAATCTCAGCCCACTTGTTACCGTAGACTCGATGAGCATTCATGAGAGCTAACTCTTCCTCTGGGGTCCAAGAATCTTTGTTTATACCAGGATTCAAATGATTGTGCCACCTTCATACATATCACAAAAAAACACATTGAAGTTTCTGAAATAATTTAAAATTAAAAAAAAATACTTTTTGCTCATATGGAATTTTAATGATATTACCTCTCTCGACATTGCTTCCCAATTCTACCCGGTAAAGAGTTTGAGATAATAGACCATTTAGCAGGCCCATATTTTTGAACAAGTTCAATGATCTTCTCATCCTCCTGCAAAAGAAAACAATAACGCTTTTGAGCACTCATATTCACAAAAACAAAAAATGAAAAGCCAATAAAACTAAACAGAAACAGAATGAACCTGTTGCGTCCAAGGTCCTTTGATAAGATCCGGATTCAAAACTTTCTGCCAACGGTGCAGGCACTGAACTTCAGTTCTATCAGGGAAGAACTCCGCTGCAGTAACAAAACACACCACCAATTCAAGCAATAAGAATGATTCATAAAATCTACAAAGCAACATAGAAGTGGTGAGTCATTTTTACCTATCTTCTTCCAGCTCTTGCCATTAAACTTACCAACTGCTTGTCTCAATGTCTCATCCTGCAACGATAAGTAAAGAAAACTCTCATCTCAATTTCAAGAACTAGTGACCCACCACAAGTTTTATATAGAGAAAGCAATGAATACTAACTTCTTCAGGAGTCCAGCCGCCTTTGGCTCGCCTTATAGGGCCACTCGTCCTCCTGACATAACACATCAAAATCAGTCTCATATAGAAACTAAAAAGAATTACAATTACCAGTTTAGTTCATGTGATTTAAAGTTGTAAAGTTTCGAAGACAAAGAAGAAGAGGAATGAAGAAAAAAAAAGGACCTATGAGTTGGAGATACAGTGGCAGGACTTGCAACAGCAGCAGGTGACTTGAG
Organism: Sinapis alba; assembly: GCA_012274485.2. NCBI lineage: Eukaryota > Viridiplantae > Streptophyta > Magnoliopsida > Brassicales > Brassicaceae > Sinapis > Sinapis alba. The sequence goes on from MU106642.1 coordinate 1,631, forward strand.
GAAACTACTACTACCACCACTGCCTTCAGATACAGAAGAGCAAGAAGCAGCCCTTTCTTGCTTATTCTCTATACACTCATTCTCCATTTTCACTTCCTGGAGAAAAAAAAAATCCATAAGAACACCATCCAAACAGAACCCAGATCTCATCAAAATCCGGAATTTAAAGAAAATCTAGTTTTTTTTAACAATTCTAATCACATAAACTGATAATCAAGAAACCCTAATTCGAGAAGGTGGAACTCGTATCCAATTCAGACCTAAACAAACCCGTGAACTCAATTTTTTTCACTACATGAAGAAAAATAAAACCCTTTTAAGCAGATTCAAGAACAGACCTCATCTGGAGAAGAAGCAGGTGGATTCAAATCGCAGCTCATCAAGATAGATGCACGAATTCGCCAAGAAGAAGACGAAAGGAACGTTAAAAACCAAAACTTTATTCGAAATAATCACTTTGCCCGTTGAACCAGAGAGAGAAGGAGAGACTTGGATCGAACACACGCAATTAAAATAAAATAAAATAAACAATTAAATCTAACGAATACTTCTTCTACTGACGTCACCGTTACTTTGCCGTTCTCTTTCACCAGAATGAGTAACCGACTCGCCCGGTTTAATCTACTAATTAGCATTGTTTATAACATACCGAACAATGATTCTACCAAACCGAACCGACATTTTTCAATCAGTTTATAATATGTTTAACCGGACGGGTGTTTTCAGTGCTTAATTGCTAAAAGATGTTAAGTCTAAACCAGCTTTAGAGACGAGGCTTCCATTGATTCCAAACTAATCTGAACGTACCCAATCTCAACAATTTTATCGGATATTAGCCGATTTTACTCGAACCAAACCGAAGATCTAAATAACCAAATTGTTTTTATCTCTCTAAAACCGAAAATCAAACGCCCAGCAGTATTATGGTACTTCTGTTTTTTTTATGTAAGTAGTTTTAGTTGAATGCACAAATATTAAAAAAAAATTTGATTTTTTTAAAAGTAGCATTTGATAAACAAATTATGTGTAGTTAAACCAATCATAAATAAGTATATATTATTTGATTGGTCACACTATATCCAATAAAAGTAAAAGTTACTTGCAATTATGAAAACTACCTATATTTTGAAACAAATAAATTTTGCTTAAACTACTTACAATAAAAAACAGAGGGAGTACTAAAGATCTCAAACAATCAAAAATAGAAATTTCCATTACATAAACATTATAGATTCTTCATATTCAAATGTTTCAATCTTTTTTTCTGAAGATTTGAAATGTTACAAAACAAACAAAAGAATAAAATTTAGCTTCAAGTTCTCGCATATGGTGCGGGTCCAAGTACTAGTTTCAGAGGTTCATCTTCTTATCAGTGGCGTTACCAACATCAACACCAATTATTTAAGGTATTCCTTAGTTCAGAATCTGAAAGAAAAGACATCTGTTAGAGTTGATCTCTTTGTCAATTTATATACATAACTATTTGAACTCACCAACTCAACAATGAAGGTTCCAGTGAGACCAATCATAAAAGCTCTCTTGTTCCATATCTCAGCTGTGTATGTGAATACCATAAACGCTGGTTCGGACTTGGGTTCCACTTTTGGCATCATCTTCCCAACAAAACAAAAAAATACAGAAAAAGAGTTTGAAACAATTTTATGTTTTAAATATACTATTTTAGTGGGTAAATAAATAAGTCTTTAAAAACTCTTGACAGATAAAATGTAATGATAGTGGTAAATAAAAAGACACATGAGATTTTATTTAGCACTATCATTACATTTTATCTGTCAAGAGTTTTTAAAGACTTATTTATTTACCCACTAAAATAGTATATTTAAAACAATTTTATATTTTAATAAAAAATATTATATCATTAAATTTAAATTTAAAAACCATTAAACCAATCAATCGATTGAAAAAATATTTTAAGAAATCTTAGTGGTATTTCAATTTAATATTATTTTATTTTTTTTTATTTTATATTGATGAATTTTTTTCTCTATTCCAAATTTTCAATTGAAGAAAGTTAACAAAAAAAAAATCAATAATGATCCACATTAGCATTTTTTATTTATCCCACTATCCCAATATTGCTTATTGGTCTCACCAACTCTCGATTAAGAGCATCCGCAACCGTGATAATTAAGGGGAGTCCTTAGCAAAAAAATAATTAAATAATCAGTGGACCCCACCAAAACCTAAGGATTATGGCTGGGACGGATCCAGATATCCGGGATATTTGGGGTATCTGGATCCGGATCCGTATCCGTCGGATCCGTGATTTTGGTATCCGGATTCAGATCCGTGTCTTTCAGATATCCGGGTATCGAATATCCGTCTAAAAATTAAGATATCCGCGAGTATCCGGATTCGGATCCGGATCCGCAAAAAAAAATTAAAAAAAATAAAAATATTTTTTAAAATACAAAAAACAATTAAAAATATCACATAAATTAAATATTTTTATAAAATTTATGAATATATTTATCTATATAATATTATTAAAATTAAAATAGAAAAATATATGACTAATTTTATGTATAAATATTAATATATCAAATATTATTATTAATAAAATTAAAATTTTAATATATTTTAAAAACACGGATCCGAATCCGGATATCTGGACCCCAAAATTAAGATATCCGGATCCGGATTCGGTTTCAACGGATCCAAGATTTTACTATCCGGATCCGGATCCGGGCTCCCCGGATATCCTATTTTCGGAGCGGATCCGGAGCGGATCTCGGATCGGATCCGGATCCCGGATAATAATTCCATGCCTACTAAGGATTCAATCCTTAAAATCCTTAAGTAAGGATCGATTCTTACACTATTTGTGACACGTGACGATCCGCGATTGGTTGATTATTATTTTTATTTTTTTTAATCAAAAAAAAAAAATCAAATAGCTAAGGACTCCAATGGAGTACACGGTTGCGGATGCCCTAATAAATAGATGGTGAACTGTATTCCATTACTTTTTTTTTGTATCATGTTTTCGTTTTATATGTTAGTTCGTCTATCCCCCAAGATTACACAAAGGCAAAGTTTTCTACTATTTTTACTTTCTCACCGTTTCCCCCATAATGGAAGCTTCACAAAATCTTCAGACACCCCCAAAGTTCACTGACGACGATGGTGTGAGCCAAGAATGTGAGTATCTTATCTCTTCTTTACCTTCAGAGAAAGACTTCATGGGGAAGAAACTCTACAGTTACCAAGGATCTTGGTACTATCCCAACACACTCCAAGCAATCCTAAACTTTCAAGAACATTTTCGAGCACGTGACTACGATATCATCCTAGCTTCTTACCCCAAATCAGGAACTACCTGGCTCAAGGCTCTCGCATTCTCCCTCGTCCATAGAAACAAGTACGCAGCTAATCTTGTGTCTCATCCTCTCCTCTCCGACAATCCCCACAACCTTGTTCGGTTTCTTGAAGCTGATTTATATGTTAACAATCAATGTCCTGACCTCGAAGAGGTTCCTTCTCCTCGGCTCTTTGCAACCCACATGCCGTTTCAAACGCTTCATGAATCTCTAAGAGATTCTCCATGCAAGGTGGTTTACGTGTGTAGGAACATAAAAGATGTGTTGGTCTCTCGTTGGCATTTCAGGAGCAAGATTTTTAGAAAAGACTTGCATAGTAACTACTCACTTGAAGATACGGTTGACGAGTTTATTGAAGGGGCTTACGTGTTCGGACCGTTTCAGGATCAAGTCTTAAGTTACTGGAAAGAGAGCTCGGTGAATTCGAATCCACTGCTCTTCATGAGGTATGAAGAGATGATAGAGAAGCCTGAGGCTCAAGTTATGAGGCTAGCGGATTTCTTGGGTTGTTCGTTCACTGAAGAAGAAAAGCAAAGTGGGACGGTGGAGAAGATCTTGGAACTGTGTAGTCTTGGTAACTTGAGTAACTTGGAGGTTAACAAGACTGGGACATCTACTTGTGGAATTGCTCACCATGCGTTTTTTCGTAAAGGAGGAGTTGGTGACTGGAAGAATCATCTCACTGATGATATGGCAAGAAAACTCGATGAAATGGTTGAGAAGAAACTACAAGGTTCAGGGTTGAAGTTTGAGTGACCCAAATTTGCAATGATTTTTATATGTTTGATATTCAATAAAAATCTTGTTATGATGAAAACTGTATGAAAGCTAGCTCAAACATAGGTTGGCTATCTTTTGGTGTGTTAATTTTTTTCATAAAGATAATGGAAAAGTTATTTTGGATGGGAATTACACATCCTTGTCAAAACTCAACAAATAATGACTCTGGTCCAATTAGAAGAAGGAGATCAATGACAAATTGGACCATATCATGTTGAATCTACAACTTTTTAGATTCTAACGTATAAAACACACAAAAATACATAATCAAAACTTATAAAGAACTATGTAATAAAAAAAGTTGCAAAACAAGATAAATTAGTGAAAAAAACATAGAAAAAATGAAAAATTGATATAAAGTTTAGTGTTTTCATGATTTCAAAAGATTTTCCAATAAGTCTTTCGAAAAAATTTCAGAAGATTTTCCAGTAAGTTTTTCGAGAAGATTTCTAACATCTGACTTAGATCTGAAAAGACATACATATTTAAAAACATTCAAATGACATCAAAACAGAGAAAGTTTATAAAAAATAAATTTTTGTATCTTTAAATAATAAATGAAACAATCACATTATATTGAATCTACAACTTTTAAGAATCTAACATATAAACAAACACAAGAATAATATAAGAACCAAAAAACCTGCAAAACAAGATAAATTAATGAGAAAGACATAAGAAAAATGAGAAATTGATATAAAGTTTAACATTTTCAAGTTCAAAGAGATTAGAGAGAGGTTAGAAAGATTTAGAATGAGAAACAATACATTTTTTTTGCAGAGGAATATAGAAAATGTGTAAATTTTCTTTATATAAAGAGACAAAAAATTTCAATTATGTTAAAAAATTGATTCTAGAAGTCTTCCGAAAATCTTTCGAAATTATTTTAAAAGTCTTCTGGAATTCTTCCCAAAGTCTTTCGAAAGTCTTCTAAGAGTCTTCCAAAATCTTCCAGTAAAACCCTAAAATTTAAAGTAAAAATTGAGGCCTGACTCGGTTTGGAAGACTTCTTGGGAAATCTTCCAACATAAAATACACTAGAAGACTTCTTAAGAAGTTTTCTGAACCATTCGTCTCAGAAGACTTCCTAATAAGTCTTCTGCGAGTCTTCCAAACCTTATAATCAAATAACAAAGCAAAAAATACTTCTTTAAATTTAAAAAAAAAATTAAAAAGTGTTTTAAATTAAATTATTAGATAGTCGTTAAATACATATAGATAAATTTAAAAAGATAAAATTTCAACATATAACCCTATTAATACCAACAATACTATAACATATGTTACAAAATCATAAACCAAAGACTATCAAAATTCAATCTACATTCACTTATATATGTTGAAAATAATTCAATTTTAGTAGAACTAAATTTACATCATTTAAAAATTTACATCAATTTTTTCCCTTTCAAAATATTTTTTATAAAATTTATTAATTAATTTTAAGATCTAATACATGAGGAGACTTTCCTTAAAAGATTTGTGGAAGACTTCGCTCTAGAACCTAAATTCTACTTAAATTTAGGTGGGAAGTCTTTTGAGAAGTCTTCCAAACCCTAACTCAATCAAATAACTAACTAAATAACACAAAACAATTCATTAAACTTAAAATAAACTTATAAAGTGTTTGATATACACAAAACTAAACACATATATGTGAATTTTTATTTTTATTTTTAAGTTAAGGAGGTGATTGGTATGGTTTGTAGCTTTATATTTTTGGTTGTAAAAATTAATTTGTAGATTTATTTGCTGTAGATTTGTAAAGCACTAAATTTTTGTTTTGGAAATAAAATTCTCAACAACTATTTTTTAATTTTCTAGAGATTTTTTGATGTAGGTTTGTTAAAGAAATGAAAGCTTGATTGGTTAACATATATGGTTCTAAACTAAATTTTAGCTTTTTAGAATCTACAGCTACAACCAATCACTCCTTATAATTCCAAAATCTAACCTTAAATTTATAAACAATATTATAATATATATTATCAAACCATAAACCTTAAACTAAAGATTAGCATGTCGCAATCTACATTCACTAATCTATCTTGCAAATAATTCAATTTTAGTAAATATAAATCTACATCATTTAGAAATGTTTATAATTACATGATTTCAATTTTTCCATCAAAATATTTTTTATAAAAAATAAATTATTTTTAAGATCTATTGTACAAAAAGACAAAAAAAGTTTTTTCAGAGAAAATTTACAAAGAAGTATTCTCACTGAGAAAGTTATAATAGTAAAATCTAATACAAGTTTTTTTTGTTTGATCATAAAAATTTATTGTAATTTCATTAGTATTTTGAATTACTAATTTGAGGTACATTTTTGCATTTAAAATTTAGTTTTGAATATTTTTGACAATTTCTCCACGATTGTATGATGTGCACACAAAAAATGATCCTATGAAAACTAGTTCAAACACAGTTTGGCTATCTTTTGTTTTGTAGTTTTTTATTCTTAAAGATAATGGAAAAGTTGTGCATTTCTTTTGAGAGCAAGCCCCGAAGATAACTATGGCGATGAGGATGAAAAGAGAGATTTGAATAAAGGTGAAAAGTAGAAATAGAAGTTGTAAACTATTACTAAAGAAAGGAAGGAATTCTAGCTGAGTTTTGTTGAAACCACGAGAGAATAAGAATTACAACACACCAATCTTTATCACTAATGTTTGATAGTTCTGAGGGAATCAAGCAGTTTATATTATAGTTTGAAAGCAAGCTCTTTAATTTTTGAGATCTGATTGGACAAAGTAGATCAGAGAGGAAGCTTTTTCCAACACCAATGATTCGAAGTATTCCTTGTTCAGAGTCTGAAATTAAAAAGATACCTGTTACTAGTCAATCTTTTTGTCAATATTTTATTATTAGTATTTATAGTTTGTTATATTATTCAGAATTATAATAAATTCAAATTAAAACAAATAAAATATATTGGTTTGATTTTTTCTTAATTTGAGATTATAATCATAATAATAACTTATTATATTTTAAAGAAAAATTCTCTTAGATGCCCCTTTTAGTTTGTTCTTCACAAAAATATTTCTTATGGAAAAAAATAACTAAAATAGGATTTTTAAAGGGCAATTCTCTTAAATAGTTATTTTTTAGTTTTTGTCACAAAATAGCCCTAAAAAAATAAAATGACCAAAATAATATTTTTTTTTGAAATTTTCAATTTTTTATTTTATTTTTTAAATTTGAAACCTATCCCCAAACCCACCACTTAACTCTAAACCCTAAAGTCTAAATTAGTTAACCCTAGGGATATAAATGCATATAAATAAATTTTTTAGCTTAAAAAAAACTATTTTGGTCATTTTTTTCCTTGAAAACTATTGTTGTGAAATACAAACTAAAATGGGCTATCTAAGGGAATTTCTCTTTTTTAAAAGCTAAAGTTTTTATTTATATGCATTTATACCTCTAGGATTAACTAATTTAGACTTTAGGGTTTAGAGTTAAAGGGGTGGGTTTGGGGATAAGGTTTCAAATTTCAAAAAAAAAATAAAAAAAAAATGAAAATTTCAAAAAAAAAAAAGCAATTTTCTTAAATAGTCCTTTTTAAGTTCTTGTCACAAAAAATAGTCCTAAAAAAATAGCATTTTTTTTTGTTTGAAATTTTCAATATCTTTTATTTACTTTTCTTTTAATTTGAAATCTTATCTCCAAACCCACCCCTTAACTCTAAACCTTAAAGTCTAAATTAGTTAACCCTAGGACTATAAATACATATAAATAAAAAATTTAGCTTCTAAAAAACTTATTTAGTCATTTTCTTCTTTAAAAACTATTTTTGTGAAGAATAAACTAAAAGGGGTTATCTAAAAGAATTTCTAAAAAAAATGTTATTTTGGTCATTTCATTTTTATAGAACTATTTTGTGATAAAAACTTTAAAAAAACTATTTGAGAGAATTGTCTTGTTTTAAATGTTTTTGAGAATTTTTTTCTGATTCAATGAACCTTTCACCAAAACGTCACGATCTTGTAATATTTTATTTATCCCACCGCACAATATACAGCTCACTAACTCTCCATGACTCCAACTAATTAATAATATATACGAAGTGTATTCTACTTTTTGTTGTACGATGTTTTCATTATATATGTTCGTTCGTCTATATCCGATCTCATGGAATATACAAAGTCAAAATCTTCTATACTCTTAACTTTCTTACAGTTTCTCCTATAATGGAAGCTTCTCAAAATCTTCAAACATCGCCAAGTTTCATTAACAACGATACTGTGAGCCAAGACTGTAAGAATCTGATCTCTTCTTTACCTTCAGAGAAAGATTCCATGGGAAAAACACTCTACAACTACCAAGGATCTTGGTACTATCCCAATACACTCCAAGCAATCCTAAACTTTCAAGAACATTTTCGAGCACGTGACAACGATATCATCCTAGCTTCTTACCCCAAATCAGGAACCACTTGGCTCAAGGCTCTCGCATTCTCCCTCGTCTATAGAAACAAGTACGCAGCTAATCTTGCATCTCATCCTCTCCTCTCCGACAATCCCCACAACCTTGTTCGGTTTCTTGAAGCTGATTTATATGTTAACAATCAATGTCCTGACCTTGAAGAGGTTCCTTCGCCTAGGCTCTTTGCAACCCACATGCCGTTTCAAACGCTTCATGAGTCTCTAAGAGATTCTCCTTGCAAGGTGGTTTACGTGTGTAGGGATATAAAAGATGTGTTGGTCTCTCGTTGGCATTTTATAAGCAAACTTGTTAAAAAGGAGATAGATAGTAACTACCCGCTTGAAGAGATGTTTGACAAGTTTGTTAAAGGGGCTTACTCGTTCGGACCGTTTCAGGATCAAGTCTTAAGTTACTGGAAAGAGAGCTTGGTGAACTCGAATCCGGTACTCTTCATGAGGTATGAAGAGATGATAGAGAAGCCTGAGGCTCAAGTTATGAGGCTAGCGGATTTCTTGGGTTGTTCGTTTACTGATGAAGAAAAGCAAAGTGGGACGGTGGAGAAGATCTTGGAACTGTGTAGTCTTGGTAACTTGAGTAGCTTGGAGGTTAACAAGACTGGGGCATCTACTTGTGGAATTGCTCACCATGCGTTTTTTCGTAAAGGAGGAGTTGGTGACTGGAAGAATCATCTCACTGATGATATGGCAAGAAAACTCGATGAAATGGTTGAAAAGAAACTAGAAGGTTCAGGGTTGAAGTTTGAGTGATCTAAGTTCGCAATGATTTTTATATGTTTGATATTCAATAAAAATCTTGTTATGATGAAAACTGTATGAAAGCTAGCTCAAACACAGGTTGGCTATCTTTTAGTGTGTTAATTTTTTTCATAAAGATAATGGAAAAGTTGTTTTGGATGGGAATTACACATCCTTGTCAAAGCTCAACAAATAATGACTCTGATCCAATTAGAAGAAAGAGATCAATGACAAGTCGGACCATATCATGTTGAATCTACAACTTTTTAGATTCTAACGTATAAAACACACAAAAATACATATTCAAAATTTATAGAAAATTATGTAATAAAAAAGTTGCAAAACAAGATAAATTAGTAAAGAAAACATAGAAAAAATAAAAAGTTGATATAAAGTTTAGTGTTTTCATGACTTCAGAAAACTTTCTAATAAGTTTTTCGAGAAAATTTCAGAAGACTTTCTAGTAAGTCTTTCGAGAAGACTTCTAACGTCTGACTTAGATCTGAAAAGACATACATATTTTAAAACATTCAAATGACATCAAAAGAAAGTTTTTAAAAAATAAATTTTTGTATCCTTAAATAATAAATGAAACAATCACATTATATTGAATCTACAACTTTTAAGAATCTAACATATAAACAAACACAAGAATAATATAATAACCAAAAAACCTGCAAAACAAGATAAATTAGTGAGAAAGACATAAGAAAAATGAGAAATTGATATAAAGTTTAACATTTTCAAGTTCAAAGAGATTAGAGAGAGGTTAGAAAGATTTAGAATGAGAAACAATACATTTTTTTTGCAGAGGAATATAGAAAATGTGTAAATTTTATTTATATAAAGAGACAAAAAAATTCAATTATGTTAAAAAATTGATTCTAGAAGTCTTTCGAAAATCTTTCGAAATTATTTTAAAAGTCTTCTGGAATTCTTTCCAAAGTCTTTCGAAAGTCTTCTAAGAGTCTTCCAAAATCTTCCAGTAAAACCCTAAAATTTAAAGTAAAAATTGAGGCCTGACTCGGTTTGGAAGACTTCTTGGGAAATCTTCCAACATAAAATACACTAGAAGACTTCTTAAGAAGTTTTCTGAACCATTCGTTTCAGAAGACTTCCTAATAAGTCTTCTGCGAGTCTTCCAAACCTTATAATCAAATAACAAAGCAAAAAATACTTCTTTAAATTTTTTAAAAAAACTTAAAAAGTGTTTTAAATTAAATTATTAGATAGTCGTTAAATACATATAGATAATTTAAAAAGATAAAAATTCAACATATAACCCTATTAATACCAACAATACTATAACATATGTTACAAAATCATAAACCAAAAACTATCAAAATTCAATCTACATTCACTCATATATGTTGAAAATAATTCAATTTTAGTAGAACTAAATTTACATCATTTATAAATGTTTAATATTACATGATTTCAATTTTTTCCCTTTCAAAATATTTTTTATAAAATTTATTAATTAATTTTAAGATCTAATACATGAGGAGACTTTCCTTAAAAGATTTGTGGAAGACTTCGCTCTAGAACCTAAATTCTACTTAAATTTAGGTGGGAAGTCTTTTGAGAAGTCTTCCAAACCCTAACTCAATCAAATAACTAACTAAATAACACAAAACAATTCATTAAACTTAAAATAAACTTATAAAGTGTTTGATATACACAAAACTAAACACATATATGTGAATTTTTATTTTTATTTTTAAGTTAAGGAGGTGATTGGTATGGTTTGTAGCTTTATATTTTTGGTTGTAAAAATTAATTTGTAGATTTATTTGCTGTAGATTTGTAAAGCACTAAATTTTTGTTTTGGAAATAAAATTCTCAACAACTATTTTTTAATTTTCTAGAGATTTTTTGATGTAGGTTTGTTAAAGAAATGAAAGCTTGATTGGTTAACATATATGGTTCTAAACTAAATTTTAGCTTTTTAGAATCTACAGCTACAACCAATCACTCCTTATAATTCCAAAATCTAACCTTAAATTTATAAACAATATTATAATATATATTATCAAACCATAAACCTTAAACTAAAGATTAGCATGTCGCAATCTACATTCACTAATCTATCTTGCAAATAATTCAATTTTAGTAAATATAAATCTACATCATTTAGAAATGTTTATAATTACATGATTTCAATTTTTCCATCAAAATATTTTTTATAAAAAATAAATTATTTTTAAGATCTATTGTACAAAAAGACAAAAAAAGTTTTTTCAGAGAAAATTTACAAAGAAGTATTCTCACTGAGAAAGTTATAATAGTAAAATCTAATACAAGTTTTTTTTGTTTGATCATAAAAATTTATTGTAATTTCATTAGTATTTTGAATTACTAATTTGAGGTACATTTTTGCATTTAAAATTTAGTTTTGAATATTTTTGACAATTTCTCCACGATTGTATGATGTGCACACAAAAAATGATCCTATGAAAACTAGTTCAAACACAGTTTGGCTATCTTTTGTTTTGTAGTTTTTTATTCTTAAAGATAATGGAAAAGTTGTGCATTTCTTTTGAGAGCAAGCCCCGAAGATAACTATGGCGATGAGGATGAAAAGAGAGATTTGAATAAAGGTGAAAAGTAGAAATAGAAGTTGTAAACTATTACTAAAGAAAGGAAGGAATTCTAGCTGAGTTTTGTTGAAACCACGAGAGAATAAGAATTACAACACACCAATCTTTATCACTAATGTTTGATAGTTCTGAGGGAATCAAGCAGTTTATATTATAGTTTGAAAGCAAGCTCTTTAATTTTTGAGATCTGATTGGACAAAGTAGATCAGAGAGGAAGCTTTTTCCAACACCAATGATTCGAAGTATTCCTTGTTCAGAGTCTGAAATTAAAAAGATACCTGTTACTAGTCAATCTTTTTGTCAATATTTTATTATTAGTATTTATAGTTTGTTATATTATTCAGAATTATAATAAATTCAAATTAAAACAAATAAAATATATTGGTTTGATTTTTTCTTAATTTGAGATTATAATCATAATAATAACTTATTATATTTTAAAGAAAAATTCTCTTAGATGCCCCTTTTAGTTTGTTCTTCACAAAAATATTTCTTATGGAAAAAATAACTAAAATAAGATTTTTTAAAGGGCAATTCTCTTAAATAGTTATTTTTTAGTTTTTGTCACAAAAATAGCCCTAAAAAAATAAAATGACCAAAATAACATTTTTTTTTTGAAATTTTCAATTTTTATTTTATTTTTTAAATTTGAAACCCTATCCCCAAACCCACCACTTAACTCTAAACCCTAAAGTCTAAATTAGTTAACCCTAGGGATATAAATGCATATAAATAAAAATTTTAGCTTAAAAAAAACTATTTTGGTCATTTTTTTCCTTGAGAACTATTGTTGTGAAATACAAACTAAAATGGGCTATCTAAGGGAATTTCTCTTTTTTAAAAGCTAAAGTTTTTATTTATATGCATTTATACCTCTAGGATTAACTAATTTAGACTTTAGGGTTTAGAGTTAAAGGGGTGGGTTTGGGGATAAGGTTTCAAATTTCAAAAAAAAAATAAAAAAAAAATGAAAATTTCAGAAAAAAAAAGCAATTTTCTTAAGGGCAATTCTCTTAGATAGCCCTTTTTAAGTTTTTATCACAAAAATAGCCTTCAAAAAATAAAATGACCAAAATAGACTTTTTTTTTTTGAAATTTTGATTTTTTTTTTATTTTATTTTTGAAATTTGAAACCCTAACCCCAAACCCACCCCTTTACTCTAAACCCTAAAGTTTAAATTAGTTAACCCTAGGGGTATAAATGCATATAAATAAATTTTTTAGCTTCTAAAAAAAATATTTTGGTCATTTTTTTCCTTAAAAGCTATTTTTGTGGCAAACAAACTAAAATGGGCTATCTAAGGGAATTTCTCTTTTCTTAAATAGTCCTTTTTAAGTTCTTGTCACAAAAAATAGTCCTAAAAAATAGCATTTTTTTTGTTTGAAATTTTCAATATCTTTTATTTACTTTTTTTAATTTGAAATCTTATCTCCAAACCCACCCCTTAACTCTAAACCTTAAAGTCTAAATTAGTTAACCCTAGGACTATAAATACATATAAATAAAAAATTTAGCTTCTAAAAAACTTATTTAGTCATTTTCTTCTTTAAGAACTATTTTTGTGAAGAATAAACTAAAAGGGGTTATCTAAAAGAATTTCTAAAAAAATGTTATTTTGGTCATTTCATTTTTATAGAACTATTTTGTAATAAAAACTTTTAAAAAACTATTTGAGAGAATTGTCTTGTTTTAAATGTTTTTGAGAATTTTTTTCTGATTCAATGAACCTTTCACAAAAACGTCACGATCTTGTAATATTTTATTTATCCCACCGCCCAATATACAGCTCACTAACTCTCCATGACTCCAACTAATTAATAATATATACGAAGTGTATTCTACTTTTTGTTGTACGATGTTTTCATTATATATGTTCGTTCGTCTATATCCGATCTCATGGAATATACAAAGTCAAAATCTTCTATACTCTTAACTTTCTTACAGTTTCTCCTATAATGGAAGCTTCTCAAAATCTTCAAACATCGCCAAGTTTCATTAACAACGATACTGTGAGCCAAGACTGTAAGAATCTGATCTCTTCTTTACCTTCAGAGAAAGATTCCATGGGAAAAACACTCTACAACTACCAAGGATCTTGGTACTATCCCAACACACTCCAAGCAATCCTAAACTTTCAAGAACATTTTCGAGCACGTGACAACGATATCATCCTAGCTTCTTACCCCAAATCAGGAACCACCTGGCTCAAGGCTCTTGCATTTGCCATCGTCCATAGAAACAAGTACGCAGCTAATCTTGTCTCTCATCCTCTCCTCTCCGACAATCCCCACAACCTTGTTCGGTTTCTTGAAGCTGATTTGTATGTTAACAATCAACGTCCTGACCTTGAAGAGCTTCCTTCGCCTAGGCTCTTTGCAACCCACATGCCGTTTCAAACACTTCATGAATCTCTAAGAGATTCTCCTTGTAAGGTGGTTTACGTGTGTAGGGATATAAAAGATGTGTTGGTCTCTCGTTGGCATTTTATAAGCAAACTTGTTAAAAAGGAGATAGATAGTAACTACCCGCTTGAAGAGATGTTTGACAAGTTTATTAAAGGGGCTTACTCGTTCGGACCGTTTCAGGATCAAGTCTTAAGTTACTGGAAAGAGAGCTTGGTAAACTCGAATCCGGTACTCTTCATGAGGTATGAAGAGATGATAGAGAAGCCTGAGGCTCAAGTTATGAGGCTAGCGGATTTCTTGGGTTGTTCGTTCACTGAAGAAGAAAAGGAAAGTGGAATGGTGGAGAAGATCTTGGAACTGTGTAGTCTTGGTAACTTGAGTAGCTTGGAGGTCAACAAGACTGGGGCATCTACTTGTGGAATTGCTCACCATGCGTTTTTTCGTAAAGGAGGAGTTGGTGACTGGAAGAATCATCTCACTGATGATATGGCAAGAAAGCTCGATGAGATGGTTGAGAAGAAACTACAAGGTTCAGGGTTGAAGTTTGAGTGATCCAAGTTCGCAATGATTCTGATGTTTGATATTCAATAAAAATCTTGTTATGATAAAGATTGTTTGAAAGCTAGCTCAAACATAGTTTGGCTAATCTTTTATGTGTTTTATTTTGGTAAACCAATCTTTTGTGTGTGTTTTTTTCTCTTAAAGATAATGTAAAAGTTGTGCATTTTCTTTTGTTTTCCTTTGTCATGTACCCAATACACATAAGAGATTATCCCTGAACCCTTTAATGAGGTTCTTAATTTTTACTTTTTTTTTTTGTCAGATTTTTTTAATAAAAAATAAAATAAAAAAATAATCGCGGGCCGACACGTGTCAGTAAGACCCGCAAACAGTGCAAGAGATGGTTCTTATTTAAGAGATTTTAGAACCGTATCTTGCACTGTTCACGGGCCCCACTGACAAGTGAGATCCACGAACAGTGCAAGAGACCCCATAAGAGATCCCTTTAATCATGCTCTAAAGAAGCTAAAGATGCTATTGTCTCATTGGCCGAATCTTGTACCCCAAAGTGGTCAAGAGGACTAGGACTTTGGAAGTAATAGCCTCCATGTCATATGACCTTTCTTTGGCAAAGTATGTTTCAGCTCTTTAATACATTCTGGCCCAAGCCCATTATGCTAATGGTCACTCTAAACGATGTCGTATTCCATTCCATACATAGGTGGGGGAGAGAAAGAGTTTTGCTTTAGTACTTGAAGCCTTTAGGCCCCAATGTACTTATGTTCGATCCTCCAAGATGGTTTGGTGAGACTGAACTTAAGCCTCAAGAAGGAGAAAGATAACTATGGCAATGAGGATGAAATTTATAGATATGAATAAAATGAAAAATAGCAATAGAAGTTGTAAACTATTACTAGAGAAAGCAAGGAAAGCTAGCAGAGTTTGTTGAAACTATGAGAGAACAAGTATTACAACACTTGATACCAAGAGATTTGATCTTCTTTTGTCTTTTGGAGTAGTTCATTCAAGTCGACATGTCTTGGAATTGCCATGGGTTGAACGTGATGGACTTAGGGTCGGTGTTATCTTCAGATTTATCAGCAGCTCCCCGGTGTTCTAAGTACTTTCCATTGAACTGGTAAACTTCGAGATCACCCCATGGTGTAGGAGTGACTTCCTCTGTTATATCAAACCACTTTGGAGTAAAGCTTTGGCCTTTCTCTTCGCGGGTTCTCTTTTCAGCTCTCTGTCTCTCTTCCATGCTGTGTAACAAGATGTGGGGATGAGAGTTAGCTTCAGTTTCAGATCCTTAAGGACAAGTTTTTGTTACCATACCTGCTCTTCTCATAGCCGGATTTGGACATGTCACCCATCTCTAGTGCGTATCTATCAGGGCGTAACCTTGAATCAGACGGCAAGAGCTTCTTTGGAGCAGTGTCGAAGCTATTGATCTTGTGAGCAAAGTGTGTGTACTGGTACTTGTCATCCTTTGGAGCATCAGCGAGTTTCCAGACCTATGTACAAAAGACAGCATTAGAAATGTCATAAAAGAGAATAGAGTTGATGACAGAAAGAGCATGCGCCAACCTCCTTTAGTTCAGTGCCCGGGAGAGGTTCACCTTCACCATCACACTGCTGATAACTCATGGACTCGTTCCATTTACCGGTCATGAGTATCTTGGGCTCCTCAGAGGCGTTATAGACGTATCCGTCCACTTCATATCGACCAGATCTGTTAAGACCATGAATACACATGTTTTAAGGTTTGAATGGGAAGAACATAACATGAAACGAAGTTGCAGTGAAGGGAACTTACCCGAACCAACCACATGGTTGGAAGTAAAGCACGACTTTGTCACCAGTGGTAAGGTTGGTCATGATCATTTCCCCAGGAGAATCGACCCAAGTTCGTCCAAAGATTAGGTTGTGAACTTTGGTCAGAGGAGGTACCAAGTCAAGAACCACTCCATCTCTTTTAAGTGTTACCCGAGTCCTGCACCACAGACTCATCACATTTAGGACAATGAACAAATGAAGAATGTAGATACACTTGCAGCACATGCGCTGGTTTTGTACCTTCCTACTGGGTAAACGTCAATGGAATTGCCAAGAAATTTTGTTTTCAGTTTTGAAGTACAATCATAAGTGAAATGCTCATTTTCAGCATGACCTGCACTCATTGGCGGGTGATGGCTAACCTGAGAAACAAGACTATTGGTGTCAACAAACAATCTGGGAGAAGTTGAGTCGTTGACAATTGTCTGTGTTCTAATAGAAATGGATCTGACCTGTTCGGATATGAAGTTAACACCATTGTAATTAGCCATCTCATAAGTCTCTCCGAGAATTGGATTAAACGGTTTCCAAGTACGTTGGAAAGCATAGTACACAGATATAGCCCATGATGCTGTTAAAGGTACACGATTCAGCCACACAAGACACAGAAACTACATGAATGAAGGGAGGGAGGAGATGTGCTTACAGGCATACACCATGCGCATATAAGGATCCTCCGTTTGGTCTGCCATGTCTAATAGATGCGAGTATTCCATCAACTGTCAGAAACAGAGCACATATCATCAAATTTAAAAACCATCAGACAAGAACCAAACATCAGATATTGTCATGAACACAAACCTCAGCCATTTTCTGGAGCATAGTCATTGGTTCAAAGATAATCACAGGAAGGGTCACCATTGATGTAACATCAGATCCTATGTACTTCTGCATCATCTTCCAATAACCATCTCTATCCTGAGAATTTGTGTCTCAGATGATTAGATTAACTGACAACAAGGGATAAACAGAAGTATATGAATATACACCTCTTGCTTCCATCTTCCTCTGTTTGCTTCCTCAGCTGCATCCTCTGTACTTCCTTCAGGGTTAATAACTTCAAGTCCCTCATAGCCAACCAAACTGAGAAGCAAAAACCAAAAACACAACGAACCCATTAAGCTTAAACCAACAAAGAGCTAAACTTTAAGCAAACCCAATATGTGAATTAACCTCTCATCTACATCAATTCCAAAGTTAACTACTTTAGACGAAGATCTGAACAGAGGATACACCAAATCACAGCATTGATATAGAATTACGAATCTAGCTAAGTGGGCGGATCCGGGTTTAAGGGATCTCAAAAACCGTACCCATTAACTGATTTGGTCATGGCCGATCCCAAACTGGAGATCGAGGAAGCAAGAGACGCGAAGAAACCACTCCCGCCGCCGCCGCCATTTTTAGGATCGTTAGGAGCCATTTCTCTCTCCGCCGAGCTCCGGCAATAAGCAAATCGAGAGAGAGGCGTTCTAAAGGGGGTGTGTTTATGAAGGAAGAGGAAAAAAAGGAAAGAGATTCGTCAATAATGGAAGACCAGCGATGGAGGAGAGACGAATGCAGAGGATTTTTGGATCGTGTGCTGGACCTGCGTTGGCAGGCACTTGTTCAATTTTAACATGATCAAACCGGTTCCAAATCGAATTAAAAGTTAGAATGTTAATCGAACCGGTTTGATTAAAGTTTTCGCCTTGTTGGTTATCGCCATTATTTTTTCGGTTTAGCATAAAGGAAGCATATCTTTATATAAACCGGAAGTCAAACAGGAAGGTGTCTGAGAGGTATTCGTCATTGATGGCGTCACCATCATGCATTCTCGTTCAAACTGAACTGGCTCGGTGATTTTTTTTATGTTTTATCGACTTATGTTAAGTTTCATTTGCTTTCAACTTAAAATTAATTGATTGTAAATGAAATAGTTAAATCTATTATATATTACTAATATTCCATTGAAACTTTCGATGTAAAAGATTATATTCACATATTTTTTAGAGATTAGGTTTATGGTCCATTAATCTCTACATAATCCCAACTTTCTCCTCTCAAGATAATAGTCATTCTATCTATTAATTTCGCAGATTAACATTATCAGATTTTAGAGCACAAACCACTTTTTAGCCGAATTATAAGAGTGAATAGATTCTAAACCTTTTTTAATAGTTAGATCTAGTAGGTTATGATATCATGTTAAATTTCCTCAGCTTCCAACTTAAAACCAATTGACGTTACAAAAAATGATTCAAGTCTCTTATATATTACTTATATCCCACTGAAACTCACCATAAATAAGTTTATATTCACACATTCTTTAGAAATAATGATTTATGGTCCATTAATCTCTACATAATCTCAATAGCTCCCATGGGTCTTTAGAAAAACGCAGTAAGTGCTACAGAAACATAATGGATTCGATACATTACTGCCCGATCCAAATTTAAAATGTCTTCCGAATAATAATGCCATTATCATAAAAACTACACAGGCCAAAACCAAACCCAAATTGAATAAATAGCATCAATTTTGTTTCCAACAGAAATCCAACTTAGAGTAGACGAGTTTAAGCTATGCCTCCAATCTTGTACCACAGTATTACCACTACTTGGGTGCACAGTGGTCTCTTTCTCTTTTATGATCATATTTCATTGGTTTTTTTTACAACTTCATATACATCTATATATACTTGCTTTGCGATCTGAATGATCCGGCGGGTACCTCTTCATATATTGATCGCAAAACCGTAATGACGAATACCTCTTCATATGTTTAATGGAAAACTCCTTTTTATTGACACTTCAGACCTTTATATAAGTACAGTACTGGATCTAACTTTATATACATATGTATTGTTAGAAAACAAAATCTCTAACATTTTGGAGAATGAACTGCATCAAATATCAAGGTCCTGGAGACTTGGTTCGCATCCATGAACTAGGGTAGAGCATGACAGGTTATTGTGTCTAATCTTCAAAACAAAGACACTTCTATTGTAACAATGTTTTTGATTAAAATAAGTTTTACATTCTTTAAAAAAAAACTACCTTTGATTTAAGCTAAAGTTATTCATTTTCCAATAACAATCATAAACATATATCTATCTTCACATATATATGTTTGTTTGGACGTGTATATCATTTACAAAAGTTGGTGAAATTAATCAAAGCGGAGAAACACACACATGATAATGGTAGCAATAACATTTATACATGCATATACCTTCAAGACAAATTGTTCCATGCACGAATCCATTTGTAATAGACGGATTCAAGAGTTTGATGTTTCCATATTTTTTGATATAACCAAATAGGTCAATGCCATCAATATATGATGATCATTGAGAGATTATTTTGTCTTCTTCTCCATGGTGCGTTGGCCTAACCGGAGCTCAAGATCCAAACCTTCAGTCTCAAGATGATGAGTACTCGAACTCGAACCATCTATGCCAACCTCCATGACTTTTCCTTCATCATTATCATCAAGCTTGCTTTGTTGAACCCAAAAATCTAATTTCTGAACAGGACTTATATCTTTTTCCACATCTTGATCTTGCTCATCATCTTCACATGCCAAAGAGTCTTGTTCTTGCTTTTCATTAAGGTTTAGAGAGACAACGACGTCTGATGAATCACACTCGCCGACAACATCATCCTTGTTATGTTCCATAAGTTTTTGTCTGAGATTAGCTCTGTCTCTTCTGTGGATGTTCATATGACCTCCTAGTGCTTGAGCATTCGAGAAGCCCCTTACGCAGAAACTGCATATGTAAGATCTTGACATGGAACTATTAACGCTTTGATGACTGTTTCTTGATATGCGATCGGAATCATCATCCACGTTTTTAGGGTTTTTGATGTTTTCCATAGAATATATGGATGTCTTCCGTAGAATAAACAGAAATATGAAAAAATTGTGAAAAATTAGCATCGAGAGAAAGAAAGAACAGACGAGAAGAGTGATATGAAATGGTCAACTCGACCTTCTTGGTTTGCTTAATTGGTAGAATAATTAACTAATAATAAAAAAAGAATAATTAACTAATCAAAGCTTGGGCCATCATTATCTTTGTCTCTTAACCGGAATTTTTAGTTTTGGATAAAAGACGGTTCTTAGTTTTTCTTAGTTAAAAAACTAAAAAAAACTAAGAATTGTCTCTTAAATAAAAGATATAAGAGTTGTTTCTTAGCCGAAAAATATAAAAATAAATAAATTAAATTATAAGTTAAAAACACGGTTAAGAGACCGGAGATAATGATGTTTTACCGTTTCAAAAAGACAAAGCAAGAAAGGTGAAAACAACTAGTTTCTATGTCATTACGTGAATAATTTATTCTTTGAATTTATTTGCACATATAAATTCATGGGATAGAATACAATAGAAACACTTGTGGCAAAATATTATCGCAACTAACACTACGAAAAGAAAATGTTCAAATCTAACAACTTTTTGTATCTTATGACTAAAAACAACTCAGTCTCTACAATTATTTTTCGTCAATACTAATAGGTTAAGTTATTTATGCAAGAAAATACTTACACATTTATAATTGATATATATATATGTTTACATATATGTTTTTCTAAAAAATGGGTCTTTCGCTAACATGAAAATAACATATATATGTATAACATATATATGTATAACATATATATGTATAACATATATATGTATAACATATATAAAACTCACTAACATAAATATACATACTAAGAATAATTGTAAGTGTGGTTTTGTTTATGACACCAGTGTGGTTGTTGTTATAAAGAGTGTTTTTGTCAACAGATTATATATATATATATAAGAGAAATTTTCTTAGATAGTCAATTTTAATTTGTTTTTCACAAAAATAGTTTTTCAAGAAAAAAAAACCAAAATATTTTTTTTTAAGTTAAAAAATACATTTATGTACATTTATACTTTTAGGGTTAACTAATTTAGACTTAGAGTTTAGAGTTAAAGGGGGGTTGGGAATATAGTTTCAAATTTCAAAAAAAAAAATAAAAAAAAATCATTTAAAAAAAAAAAAACTATTTTAATCATTTTATTTTTTAAATGTTATTTTGTGACAAAAACTTAAAAATGACTATTTAATAGAATTGTCCTATATATAAGCTCATGATTTCTAAGATTAGCCTTTGTTTCTGTTTAGTTTTACAATACATGAATTCTTTATTACAGAAAAATATATATACATGTACTCTGAGAACGCATATGCATTTCAATCTCGGTGAAGTCCGTAATTCCCTATACTCGAAACTAACATGTAATATTGATTTTGACACATTAGTTATTTGAATTAGAGACTTTAACATAGAGGCTAAGTTTTTTTTTAGTTAAGCTAATGATATTTGATTATAGAGGAGGTTCAATAGGTCGAAATATATGGACTCAGAATATTTTTACCAGTATATATAATTGCGTGTATTTTTTAAAGATGGGATCGACGTTAGGTGCATCTGGTCGCTAATAATAAAATGTACAATGCATAGTCGGATGTATAAATTACTCAATGTCACCACTTATATCACAATTACAAAGATCAGCAGCCTTTCAAATTTAATTAGCAAAACGACACAAAACTTTAATGCTTACTTGTTTCTGATCATTTCAATTTATTTAATGTAACGAAAGCTTTGTTATTGCTTATTTTAATTACTATAAGTTTTATTAACAAAATAACAGATACGTTGACAAAACAGAATGGTCCAACCAAGCAGTTTGGCGTTTTCTTTTTGTCTTTGCACAATTAGTAGTTAAATACACAAAACTTTTTTTTTGAGAATTATACACAAAACATGACTAGCGTTGTTTTGTTATATGTTAGCATTTTTTAACATGTGATTTCCTGAAATAAACAACAATTGTTCCAGTATTGGACATTATTTTGAAGAGTTGATATACAACAGTTGCACAATTAAAGTATTCACATAAACTTCTTTTTGTTTGTCGACAAAGCTACAACTTTTATTTTATTTTATTTGGATGTGGGGGTTTTGGGGGGAGGGGGGTAAAAGCTACAAGTTGAGACAAAAAAAAAAAGATTTTACGACAGTCACGAAATATTTTGATTTAAATACGTTCATTTTGTACTAACTTCTTTATATTTGATCTTTCGTTGAATCAAATTTACAATAAAATATTATGGTTAACATTTTCACAAGAATAATATGTGTTTTCTTTTTCTAAAATAATATGTGGTTTTACGGTGAGTATTGATCGTAAATATATGCTTTTCTAATGAGTCGCTTAATTGAATATATAGTTAAACCAAAATGTCAAATCACAAGTCCAAACCTATTTGTCAGAAGGCAATGAACGACCCTTGCCTTGAGCAATAGATAAGTCTGTGCTGTGTTTCTATATATACGTTCATTATTTCTAGGGCAATTCTCTTAAATAACCACCTTTTAAGTTTTTTGTCACAAAAATAGCATTAGAAAAATAAAGTGATCAAAATAATTTTTTTTTTTTGAAATTTCCATTTTTTTCAATTTTTTTTTAAAATTTACAACCCTATCCCCAAACTCACCCATTTACTCTAAACCCTAAAGTATAAATTAGTTAACCCTAAAGTATAAATTAGTTAACCCTAGGGGTATAAATGCATTTAAATAAAAAAATTAGCTTTTAAAAAAACTATTTTGATCATTTTTTTCCTTAAGAACTATTTTTGTGAAAACAAACTAAAAAGACTATCTAAGCGAATTTGTGTATTTCTATTTGTGTATAGTTATAGGTTAGCCAAAAAGAAAATATATTAGTTAAGAAGAGTTACATGTTTGTATAAATATATAAACTATATATCATTAATTTCAAAGGGACACAAGAGTCGTGTTATAGGCTAATTGATCAGACAACTTTGTTGATTAAAATTAATTAACCGTTACTATCGAGCATTCGTGCAATGAGTCACTAATTGAACTTTTCTTAATTAAAAAGCGTTTATTATTATGACACATCACTCTTTTGTTCCAACTAGTCCAGCATGGGCTAGTTATTTATTATTTAATCGTTTTTGTTTGGGTTTAGCTCGATTATATAACATGCTGAGTTTTTCCAGATTATGATATATCCAAGTTATATTTGTGTTAATTTCAAACATGGATATCTTTCACATGTTAGCTTTGGAGATCAGATTTATTGGCAACACCCATATAACCACCCTAAAATTACATAACTGCAATAATAATTGGAATTGATTTAAACTTGAATTCACATGTCTACTACTATTAAATAAATATATAGTATTAAGAAGAATTTAGAATGTTTGAAATGAGTGATCTAATCTCACAAGAAGAATTTCAATTTACGACAGCTGATATTATTTAGAAATTTATAAGAATCTTTGAAAAAGCAATATGGTAGTTATGCAAGTACATTCATGGCTTTGGTGGTTTATTCATGCTACGGACAAAATCTATAATATTTTTATCTAGAATAGTATGCTAGTTTTTGGTCGGTAATTAAATATTATTCTACTTTGGACTAGCATATGCACTTGTTAATGACTCTTATCACCTCATGCAAAAATCTAGTGCCAGAAAAAAATGCTTTTAGCGTTCAATGTTGACGACTAATATGTAGTTCTAGTTCTGAAAACTAAAGAAAAAAACTTATTCGTCAATTTTGTAGTTGTACACTCATTCTGTATCTGATGTTTGAAAAAAATTCGTAAAATTTAAGAAAATATAAATTTGCATGTAATTTATTTTGATAACATAATATTAATTTAACTAATAAAAAATATAGTATTTTATAATTGGTTACAAATTTCAAATGACATTAAATTTTATCTAAAATTGTAGAAACATCAATTATTAAAAAACAAAATAAAATTTCTTAAACATTAATTAAAATAATACGGAATGAGTATTAGACAAAAAAGATTGGTAGTGTAACCAGCATGTACGTAGTATATAGTAATACATCCATATGCACGTACCCAAGCATTTATGTACATATACTTAACGAATACACATGGATACTAAACGTACGTCTTGTGTATCTAGTTAATACTCGTCTTCAATCTAGTAACGATGTTAAAAAGAAAAGAACTAACCTCTCAGTAATCGTCTAACCTTGTAGCTGAAAAAAATAGCTTTTAGAAAAGCCAAGAAGTAATCGTCTAACCGTGTACGTATTGTACGGAAGAGGTAATCCGCATCCTGAGGTCTAAAAGCTAAAACTAACACACATACATATGCATACAAGCACTTTTGTGTGTTCTTAAACCTTAAACCCCAGGATGCAGATTACCCGGTCCTCACCAATACTCGTCATCTCTAGATGCATATCTTCCGTCTCTTAAATCCCGCTAAGAGATTCTTCCTAAGAGACTCTTATTAAACATGCTCTTATGTTGTAAGATCTCTTTTTTATGGTTTTATGGTTTCTTGTTGTTTTAGTTGTTGAGGAGTTGCCAGGAAAATGTGAGAATTTATAAGCCTCCTGATGCTAAATAATAAGGAGAAGATCCTTATTCGAAAGGTTTAATGCTATGAGAACATATGCTCTAATGGAAAACGAAAACTTTTTGTTTTTATGGTGCATTGATATGTCTTAGTCTTAGCTTTGTTTCAATAAACGTAAAAGCTATAGTCTCAATGTAGATTTCTCTTGACATTATAGCGTTTTTTAAGAGAATAGTTATATGGTGTCTAGTTTCGTAGATCTAAATTCACAACTATTTTGAGGCATGCACTACAATCTGACTTATGCACTACTGTCTAGTTTTGGATACGGAACCTAATCTTCATTTCAGTCAACCAATATGAAACTAATAAATTGCAATTATTTTATCGCATATGTGGAGATAATCTGATTTAACAATTGTTTTGGTTTTGGTTTACAAAGCTAAATCTATGTATAGACTATTATACAAAGTTGGTAAATAGGTAGTAGATGGTCGAAAAGAGAAATGAAAAAAAAAAGATGGAAGGGGAATGGAACTTATTACAAATCATAAGTTTTGAATTCAAAACCAGTTTGAGAATAAAATATATAGATTAGTCTTTTTGTAACACATAGATTAGTATTTTTATCTTATATATTTATTATCTTTATATATATTTGTTTATTATCTTAAATCCCTTCTTATTTCAAATTTGAATTTCATAACAAAGACTGAGCAAATGAATGCGGTAACATGTTAAGGGTTTGTTACCTGAACTCATTCTAGATTTTAGACTGGCAACTTTTCGCATATAATGTTTTAACAATCCGTTTTGATGTCGCCAATCTTACGAAACCATAAATTATAACAACTCCAATTTATATTTTGTTTTTTTTATTCTAAAATAAAATTTTGAATAATTATTTTTTCTGTCTTACTTTATTTGTTATCTATAATAAAATAAAAGATGATATTACTTCAAAAATAAGATAGGATTGAAGTAAAACTGAACTCAATTACTCCATTTAAAAAAAAGAGGTAATACGTCGATGCTTTAGTAATTATAATTACAACCAATTCATTCACATTGAGTGTTTTCTGCGTAAGCACTATAGGCATATAAAGCGTGAAAATTTAAAAGAGGGAGTATGAGACATCAAATCAAATCATTAGAGAAAATATTTTTGTTCTCTATGAGCCAATGATGGGAACTTAGGATTATGCTTTTTAATAGACAAATAATATTCGACTTCTTTTGACTACATTTCTTGCTTATTCGTATTGTGTTTGCATACTAAAGAGATCTTCCTTTGGATCATTATTTGAACGGATTCTCTCCACAATCATTGATTTACTTAGTGCATGTATATATAGAGCACCTTTTGGAGTCTAATATAGGATGGTGTATTCTTTTTTAATTGCATCTAATGCATAATAGATTTATAATCAACAATAAAGATAAACTTAAGATGGAAATTTAGGTCGAAATTCCAACAGCTAAGTTCAACTTTTCCAACTTTATTGCACCAAATTTTAGCAAAAAAAAAAAAACAGAAAAAAAAAATTATAAACCCTGATTTTTTTTTCAGACTAATAAATAGTACGCATCTCTCATTTAAGAATTAACATTTTTTAAGAATCAACATTCGCTAGCGAGATGATTTGGTGAATGACATGCATGATGAATGCCATTTTTTGTTAAAAGATTTTTATATTTTATCTCATTGTAAACTTTTTCTATACTCGTATTTTTTTCGTGAATAAAATTAAAGTTACCTGTCAGTATCCAAAGAGAAAAAGAAGGCTAATGAGAAGAAAGGGTTATGAGAATAAATTCTGTAATTGATGGCAGTTTCCTTTAATTAATCCTCTAACGACAGGAGGAGAAAAGTGTGTCTTTGTCGAAATAACTTAAAAGGCAAACACTAGTTGCTTGTTTTTCTCTCATGAGGCTCTTCAAAAGGCGATCTCTTTACACTTGCGGTACTTAAATCAAACCTAACTAAAAATCACGTGTTTAATTAACCCGTTTTGGGGTCAAATATGCGTTTGGTAGTTTACAAATCTATAATGTAGAAATATTTTAAATTCATAATTTAATTTGTATTCTGAAAAGGAAAAAGAATCAGCTTGCTATTTTAATTTGTATGTTTTAAAATTTTATATAAAACTGGTAGCTAAAAAGTGAAGAAAAAACAAACCACGGTCCAAAATTTTTTCTTTTAAAAATACAACCAAAACCCAAATTCAAGAATTAATGCAATGTAACCTATATAAAACAATGATTTGAACTTCACATTTGAATTTTCTAGAATTCTTTTTTTGAAAAATCTAGAAAATTTGATATTTTCTAGAATTATGTCGTTTAGATTATCTAATCACAACGACATTGTATACAAAAAATAAATTAAAGGTTCTATACGAAAAATTGCTTAAAATATCAAAATTAACTATCATTTTTCAAAAATATAATTAATCAAAATTATTTTAATATTTAAGTTTATTATCTAATAATTACTGTTCAGAGTTTAGTATTTAAAGGGTGAAATTGAGTTTATAAAATTTTATAAATTATTCTTAAACATTTATAAATGATTTAAGAAAGTTAATTTAGTTTTTCATCACAAATTTAATGTATTTATCAAA
This sequence comes from Sinapis alba, assembly GCA_012274485.2. NCBI lineage: Eukaryota > Viridiplantae > Streptophyta > Magnoliopsida > Brassicales > Brassicaceae > Sinapis > Sinapis alba. The sequence goes on from MU106642.1 coordinate 29,314, forward strand.
ATGGTAATCATTTAAAGATAAATTTGAAAAAATAATATCAAATTTGTAGTTTAAGCTGATTTTTTTCCAAAATATAGATTGAACCAATATCTTATTAACCAAAACAGTGGCCAACTTATGTAATAGGTTTCACGGTTCGTTTAGGTTTCATCATCAGCTTAATCAAATTGCGTATCTTAGTTGAGTTTGAGGTTTTCTTGGAAAAACCTGCAACATGCAATTTGCGACTGATCGCATGTCGCAGTCGTATGTCGCAACGAATATGGGTTATTTAACGTTTTTATTTGGTTTTAACTCAATTTATAGAACATTTTGAGTTTTTCCTGAGTAAGATTATGATATATACAAGTTATATTTGTGTTAATTTCAAACTGGGATATATCTCGCATGTTAGCTTTGGAGATCAGATTTATTAGGAACACCACATATACAAACCATAAAATTACATAACAGCAACAATACTTGGAACTGATTTAAACTTGAATTCACATATCTACTACTTTGAAATAAAGATGAGTTAGTTTAAGAACCATGAAGAGTTCTCTCCGCTGTCTTCTAGCAGAGACACCACCCAGGCACCCACAGCTTCAGTCAGGGTCATTGAAACTTTGGAGTTAACATTGACAACCGGATCTACCAGATATGTACCAACAAGTTTTGGAGAAGAAGCACATGCGTTTGCCACCACTTTCAAAGTACTTTTTCGGCATGAAGATTTATCACTTGCACTAACCAGATAGTAGGCGGTGTTGAAGAGAAGATTTCACATCAAAAATATGAAAATATGAATGTGACATGAGTAATATATAAAGGATTTGAGCCACTCCACTTACTGCCAATTGGTTTTAAGTTGGAACCCCAAGAAACTTATCATGGTATCAGAGCCAGGTTCCAGCACTCTGACCTATTAATCCGGCCCAGACAATAGCCCGATCATCCAATTAGCTGATGGTCCATAGAAGGCTCAGTTTCTCCAAGATTGCTAAAAAATAAAGGGAAGGGATATGATAGATTCTGCGAAATTAATGGTTATACGCACCATTATCTCGAGAGAGAGTGTAAGAGAAAAGATCTCACATTGAAAATATGAATGGGACATGAGTAATATATAAGAGATTTATACCATTCCAGTTACTACCAAATAGTTTTAAGTTGAAAGCCCAAAAAACTTATCAGACGACCTCATATCACCTTATGCAAAAATCTAGTGCCAGAAAAATGGTTTTAGCGTTCAAAGTTGATGAGTAATATGTAATTTGCTCTGTAAACTAAAAAAAAACGTATTCGTTAACTTTTTTAAGTTATATTCGTAAATTGTTATAGACAAAAAGATTGGTAGTGTAAGTGTGTAACCAGCATGTACGTAGTATATAACAATACATTCATATGCAGGTACGTACACAATGAACGAACATATACTTACGAATACACATGGATACTCCACGTCTTGTGTATCTGGAGAATATCTGTCTTATAGTAACGAGATGACGTTAAAAAGAAAAGAAAAAAATAAAGCTCTCAGTAAACGTCTAACCGTGTACGTATTGTAAGGAAGAGGTAATCCGCATCCTGAGGTCTAAAAGCTAAAACTAACACACATACATATGCATACAAGCACTTTTGTGTGTTCTAAAACCTTAAACCCCAGGATGCAGATTACCCGGTCCTCACAAATACTCGTCATCTCTAGCTAGATGCATATCCTTAGCTTCTTATGTTTGTAAGATCTCGTTTTTATGGCTTGTTGTTGTTTTAGTTGTTGTTATTGTTTTAGTTGTTGAGGAGTTACCAGGAAAATGTGAGAATTTATAAGCCTCCTGAGGCTAAAATAGTAAGGAGAAGATGCTTATACCAAAGGTTTAATGCTATGAGAACATATGCTTTAATGGAAAACAAAATCTTTTTGTTCAAGTTTTATTGTGCATTCGTATTTCTTAGTCTTAGCTTTGTTTCACTAAATGTTAAGCGTTGTATAATATGCCTAAGAATCAATGTAGATTTTGTACTTTAAGAGACTATTTATATTTGATTGCTATGTGAGTTTCTTGTATATAAACTGACAATTATTCTGAGGCATGCATTTACAATGTGAATTATAAAGGTGGTGTCTAGTTTTGGATACGGAAAGTAATCTTGAAAGATTGTGCAATGCATTCCTGTGGACTGGTGCTTCAGAAAACACTGATACTAGTCTCGTATATAGCTATGTGTACTGTATTTTTGTAGAAATCCTTTTTGATGCGACCAAGCTTACGAACCACAAATTAGTAAATTACAACCACCTCATCTGCATATAGTGTTTTCTGTGTAAACACTAGGCGGTTCTTATATTACGTTAAGAACTCCACCCTAAAAACTCTTCAATAATAATGCCCTAAAACGTTTATAAGTAAAGGAGGGAGCATGAGACATCAAATCATTAGAGAAAAGATTATTTGTTCTCTATGAGCCAATGATGGGAACTTAGTATTATGCCTCTTTACAGACAGATGATATTCGGCTTCTTTTGACTACATTTTCTTGCTTAATTCTCATTGTGTTTTGCATACTAAAGAGATCTTCCCCCGGATCATTATTTGAACCGATTCTCTCCATAGTCATTGATTTATTTAGTTTGTATATATAGAGAGCACGTTTTTGGGGGTTTAGGGTTAATATTAGCTCCGAAATATAGGATAGTGTATTGTTTGTTAATGCTTGCTGATCATTTATCATAGATTCATAACATAACAGAAAATCAGGTGGAATTTTCCAATGGCTAAATTCAGCTTTAATTTTCCAAGTGCTGAAATATTTGATTTAGTTATGTTCTAATTAGGGTTATTTAAGATGTTGAAGGGGCTTAATTAAATATAATAATCATATCCTGTAAGTAGCTGAGAAAGACTAATTTATTTAGTTCTGGTCTCAGACTCAACACTCCCCAGGTCCCAAAAGACTAGTATTACTAAATCAGTACGTCTTTTAAATATTAGGTTTCATTAGCTGCTCTTGATAATATTATAAACCCTGAATTTTGTTAGGATTATTAAACAGTAAGCATCTCTCATTTGAGAATCAACATTCGGTAGCGAGATGATTTGGTGAATAAAATGCATATATATATTGTTTTTGTTAAAGATTTTGTATTTGATCTCATTGTAAACTTTTTCTATACTCGTGTTTTTTCGTGAATAAAATTAAAGTTACCTGTCAGTCTCCAAAAAAAAATAGTAAGCTAATGATGAGGAAAGGTTATGAGAATAAATTCAATAATTTCAATAATTTCTCTAACGACAAGAGGAGAAAAGTTTGTCTTTGTCGAAATAAGTTAAAAGGCAAGCACCATATGCTTGTTTTGCTCTCATGGAGCTCTTCAAAAGGCAATCTCTTTACACTTGTAATACATAAATCAAACCTAGCTAACCCACGTGTTTAACCCGATTCAGGCTCGAATTTGTCTTTGGTAGATTACAAATAGTAACAGACTTCTGTTAATATACATTATTTAATTTGTATTTCCTGAAAATAGTATTGTTAAAAATAAAAGTACTTACATAGCTATGTTAATTTGCATGTGTTTGTAAATTTTGATTTTCCTATATAACTGGTAGCAGAAAAAGTGAAAAAAACGAAAATTCAAGCATCAATTGAAAAGAAGCTTATAAAACAATGATGTGAACTTCATATTTCAGATCTCTTATAAAAATTTTGAAATTTTCTTGAATTATGTGAATTAGATTTTCTAATCAAACAATGAAACTGTGTACAAAATAATAAATCATTCTCAAACCAAAACAGTGGCCAACTTCGCTAGTAGGTTTCAAAGTTCGTTTCAGTTTCATTATCAGCTTAATCGAAATTGCATATCCTAGTTAGTTTGAGATTTTGGGCTATTTTTAAGTTAAGGATGTTACCTTAAATTTCACTATTTAAAGATAGGTTAATCAAAATTGCGTATCCTAGTTTAGTTTGAGGTTTTAGGCTATTTTTGAGTTAAAGATGTTACCTTAAATTTCACTATTTAAAGATATTGGGCCTAAAGATGATAATGGCCTTTTCTAACAAATCTAGTTAATTGTGACCCGTTTCTTCCAAATCTATGAACGTAATTGCTTACGTAATGACTAAGAACTAGTCAGAATGTAAAGATAACTTAACATGAAAGTGTTGAAACCGTCAAAAGCTGAGGGTACGTACCGATCTAAAGATATTACAAAAAAGAAAAGAATGTTTTCAGTATATAAATGATTTCCGTTTATATGTACATAATAATTAAATGAGAATTTTATTTTTCAATTTAAGTAACAGTTGGGAGCAAAAGCTATAGTTTTGAAAATTCTGAAGATACTAATAGTTACTTACTACTATATGTTCATAGTTTGACATCGAAGGTCAGGATGACAAAATAAAACAATGTGTTCAACCACTACCCTCCATGAAAGTCAAAATCTTAACCAACAAGCATTTTCTTTATTATTATCCCTTGGCATCATTGTTATCACTCATAATGATGACAATAATACATTTAATCAAATCCAGAATTACTATAAATAGCTGTTCCCACCATTTCTGAAGCACACACAAAGAAGAAAACCAAAACCAATTTATTTGTTTCTAAATCGGAGAGATGAACCAAGAAGAACAATTACAGGTTTTTGGGTTATGGGGAAGTCCTTTTAGCAAAAGAGTAGAAATGGTCTTGAAACTTAAGGGCATATCTTATGAATACATCGAAGAAGATGTTTATGTTAAGAAGAGCGATCTGCTTCTTAACTACAACCCTATCCACAAGAAAGTCCCTGTCCTCGTACATGAAGGCAGACCGATAGCTGAGTCTCTGGTGATTGTCGAATATATTGAAGATACTTGGGAGACAAGTTACCCAATGTTGCCTCACGATCCGTATGAGCGTTCTATGGCCCGGTTTTGGGCTAAGTATGTGGATGACAAGGTACGTTCATGTTGGTATATATGGGAGTATTATATTTGTAGATATCAAATTATATATTTACATGTTATCAAGAACACATCATTCACATGTTATCAAGAACACACAGCTTCTTCTTGGGGGTTCTAGCTGTTAAATCTATTTACAAACTAAAGACTAAGACCATCATTATCTCCGACCTCTTAAGATGAGTTCTTAGTTTCAAATAAGAAATATTTTTTTTTAGCTTTTCTTAGTTTTTAACTAAGAAAAGCTAAGAACCGTCTCTTAGATAAAAGATATAAGAGCCGTCTCTTAGCCGAAAAGTATAAAAAAAAGTCAAATCATGAGTTAAGAACCTTGGTTAATTAAGAGATCAAGGATAATGACGCCCTAACTACAAAAAGCTGCTTAGATTTTTCTTCTAGTTACAACTTACGCCATCACCTAGAGCTTGTCCAGAGATTTTGGGAGTTATAAGCAATTTAGTAAATGTCATAATAATTTTTTACAATTTTGGAAATTTATGTAATTTTTAAGAATATATATATTGAAGGTCATATATTAATGTTTCATTTGCCTATATTGGTTCTGCCAATACATAATATGTATAACGTGTATTAATGTTCTGCATGTTTAGGTAATGTTAACATTATGGAAGGCTTGTTGGGGACCAGAAAGAGAAAGAGAAAAGATGGTTGAAGAAGCTTACGAGAGTCTGAAGTACCTTGAAGAAGAGCTTGGAGATAAACAATTTTTCGGAGGAGAGACAATTGGATTTGTCGATATAGCAGCTGATTTCATAGCGTATTGGTTCGTAATTGCGCAAGAAGCTTCAGGTGTGATGATCATGACCGCAAAGGCGTTTCCAAAACTTCAACGTTGGTCGCAAAATTTCGTTGGGAATAGTATTATTAAGGAAGTCTTGCCGCCAAAGCAGAAGCTCATGGCTCTTTTCAAAGCCCTGTTTGGAAATAACGCATCTAATTAAACGGTGATAAGACAAAGACTTTCTTACTTTATGAAAAGTATGTATGTTATTTATATCGAGAAAGTCTGCAGATTGTTTGAGCAAAAAAAAAAAAAAAAAGTCTCCATGTTTGTATGTTATCTTTGTTTTTATTTACGTGTCTTATTTGTTAAAAGTTTCCAACTTTACCATATGAGTGTGGTGGAGTGGCGCATGGTATTGCATGTCCCTAAAAAACTTAGGTTCAAATCTATGTCAATTCATGTTTATTCATCTATGTGGCCATGCAATATAAGTATTTAATTCTTCTTGCGAACAATCGGATATGGTTAGTGCCGATAATCAAACCCTTAAAAAGCTAGTCGGTTGGATGTCAATCTACCAGATATCCCAGATTATAAAAAAATAAAAAGTTTCCAACTTTCTATAATGGTTATTCTCTAGGATGAGTTTTCAAATAAAATATAAAGTTAAAGAATTTATCAAAAATTTAGAGGAAACATGTATGGCAGAAGTAACTTTAGTAGAGTAAGAAGAGTATATTCATCTGGTTGGTAGGCATTACGCAAACAAAAGCCGTATTTCTAGCTACTACTCCTTCTGTTTCTAAATGTATAATGTTTTTTTTTAAATAATGTTTCAATATATTAAAGATGTTTTTTATTTTTCTATGTAACATTTATTTTATTAAAAAATGTGTAACAAATCATATTTAATAATATATTTCATAATTAATTGAATGTTATTAATTTATAATTTTTAATAATACTTTTTAAACTTTAATATAATTTTTACCTAAAGATATATTTACAAAAATATATTTACAAAAATTCAACAGCTTCATGGGCTTATTTTGTTAAAAGGGGGTTTCTTGTTAACAGGAGAAAACTTTTTAAAATGATTCAGCCCAGCCCACAAGTTTACTTAAATTTAGAGCCCATGGTCAATATATTTATTTTATTTTTCAACGGTCAATATATTTTAGTCTTTTTTCTTCTTTAAATTAGCCGTTTTACATTACTGGAAAATTGTAAAGCAAGGATAGAAAAATGAACCATATTATTTTATTTAAATAACTCTTATTTGTAATTGTACCTGCAATAATAGTGAGAAGGGAGCCAAGACCCAATTGGCTAATTGTCATCTCAGAATTGGCATAGACGAATACCACCAGTTTTGTAGAAAATGAAACTCCTTCCGATCAATCTCAGCTTCGTGATTCTTTAGTAATGTATATTTAGCTTCCACCACCCTCAAAATTAGCATCCTATCATTGCGCTAACACATTAATAAAATAAAATTATAATTATAAACGTAGATAAACTAATTTGCTCCACTAGATTTCCCTCTTATGTTTTACGCTTTAACGAATCTTTTTTACTCGTGATCTCAAAATACATTAATTAAAGACTAATTAGATTGTATCCGGTCTAATAGAAGACTAATTAGTTGACTCTTTTTCCTCCTTTTTCTTCTTATTATTTTCTAGAAGACAGACAAACTAAATTACTAATTGACTCATTTTTTCCTCTTTTATTTCTTCTATACGTCTTGCCTCTCTTTAACGCATTGTTTTTCGTTTTTGTTGTGTTTAAAATTTAAACACATATTTCTCTTTTAGTTGTAGTAGTGATTGTCATCCGGTTTGCTGTTGAGTTTACTTCCGGTTATAACTGTTCAAACTCTTTAAGCCTTTAAATTATTATCAGCGTTTGTTGTAATTTTTTTTTTATCAAAGCTCATATTCCTCCTCATGTCATGTGATCATGCGTAAACTAAGCTGCATAGTCGCCAGAAAGCTAGTCAAGCCCTACATTTCCTCATAAATATTATTTTAAACTATCGAGGAGGTTTTATTTGACTTGTAGCTCTTATTTAAGAACATGTTCTTAACTTTTTCTTTGTTAAAGTTAAGAACCGGTTCTTGAATTACGCTAAGAACCCCACCTAAGAACCCGAGGTTAATCATGGTCTAACAAGTTGGATTTCCTCTTAAGACGAGGCTGAAATGTTGGTAGATCCAAATGACATTAATTCATATCGTAAGTAGTTGGCTCGTTGAACATGCAATTCACTAGTTACCATCATTCATTTATGTATTTTTGAAAGCCTACCACTCAATAAATCAGTGGTCATATACAAGGAAGATCAAGTTTTTGACATATTTTCTGCTTTAGTTTTGAAAAGCATATAAAAGAAAAATTAGTTGCTGAAATAAAACACATCAATTCTTTTGTCTATTTTCTCTTTATTCAGCATAACCGTTATTTAAAAAAAAAAATGTAGATAAACTATAAATAATTTAAATGATTTTATTGTCCTTATTGTTTTTTTATCACAAGATAAACCTAATCCTAAAACTCTGATTGTCGTCACTCCTCATGCAGTCTGAACAAAATTTTGGAGATTCATCAAATCCTGAGCATGTGACCATCGAATCAGATCCTTGCGTACATACACGGACCAACGTATTCCCACTTTTCCGTTGATTAGGTTTCTTCACCACTCTTTATAGGAATGGGCTGGTTTAAGATATGGTATATATGTGTTGTAATTGAGCTTAGCACTCGGTTTAGGTTGCCCAAAAAAAGGAAGATAAACGTAAAACGAACGTTTTCGAGTTCCAAAACGATTCATCCATTGTTACATTTTAATATTTTGCTCGTTAAACACGAGAAATATTATATGCTTTCAAATGTGAAAACAGATATGTTCAAATAAAATAAAGTTGGATGAACCCATCATCTATATTATTGATCTATCGTATAAAATATTCGTGTCTATTGAAAGCAGGTGCACCCTTGTTCCATGTGAGCTAAGGAAGAGCTTCATTATTTTTGGTGTTACAGGAAGTCAAAGTCATATTTTAATATGTTGCTCGTTTGCCACGCGGAATATAATATGTTCCAAAATTTTAGCAACAACAATAATGCAACGGTAAATCCATGAACTAATTAAGCTTCATTAATAATCGATCTTACTAAACTTTTTTTTGTAACTGATCTTACTAAACTTCTGCTACATATTACTTGACAAGTACAAAGTGAAAACATCTTTAATTTGTAAACAGTTAGATCATATGTCACTAATTACCATTTCCCCATTTCATTTTAACTGTAGTTTAAGATTTGTATACACAAATTAAAAAATATATATAATTTCATATATTTTCTAAAAAAAATTATTACCTATATATCTATCATATTTCGACTAGTAATAATATATTCTAACTAGTAAAAATATAGAATAATATATAAAGTTAATAAATTTTGCATTGAGATTATAAAATAATACTTATTTTGAAACATAAATTTTACTAAATTAAAATGGAGGAAGTACTAGTTTATATTTATCAGTTTAATTATTAACCAAACAAAAGCTATAATATGTTCCGAATTTTTAGAAATATAATAATGCAACGACAAATACCATTCCAGGAATTAAGCTTTATAAATAATTTTACCAAAGTTCTGCTATGTAGTATTCGAGAAGTACAAATTGAAAATATCTATAACTTCTAAACATTTAGATCATATGTCACTTACAATTAGTTTATATTTATCAGTTTAATCATTACCCGAATAAAAGCCTTTGTTAAAAAAATTATCACTGAACACCAATTTTAAGTAGACCATGCAATGAATCAGCCTAGATCCAATTATGCACTAAGAGTTTAGTCTAAAAAAAGAAGAAGATAGCAACTAGTAAACATCAATGACAATTAAATATTAAGATTTGGTCGAAAACATGATCTGTGTCGATAAAGTAGCTAATAGAAAAAATGATCCACGAGCCCTGGTGGTAGTTGGCATAGTAAACAAAATTAAATTAAAATTACGAGATTAATCAGTGAATGGAAATCGCTATATAAAGGACTAGGATGTATAGTTAACGACCATCCCAAAACATATTCTTGAAGAAAACTAAAACAAACTAAAAACTAAAAAATGGCTTTGCATAAGTTTCCTCTCATGGGGCTGCTTTTGCTCCTAACCATCATCGTCTCTCCGGCAACAGCCGATGGACCTGTTTGTCCGGCGACGACCAAACTAAGCCGGGCAAGTTTCCCTGAAGGTTTCATATTTGGCACGGCTACGGCAGCATATCAGGTACATAAGTTTCTGTGAACATTTTTTTTGAAATATATTATTATGAATACCCATAAACTATTTTACACAAAATACTATGTTACCATTTAAATAGTAAGAGCATTATGTTACCATTTAAATAGTAAGAGCATGATTAACCTTAAGAAATCTATATGAGTTTCTTAAAAAAAAAATTTGATTTAAAAAAAAAAAAAAAAAAAATTGAATCAACCGCGGACCGCTATGTGTCCGTTGGGTCCGTGAACAATGCAAGAAACCCATAAAAAACGGTTCTTAATTAACAACTTTTGAAACCGGGTCTTATACTATTCATGAGACTCATACCCTTAAGAACCCCTCTTAAAACCCCCTTAATCATGGTCTAAGATTCATGTAGACGAAACTGTTGAATTCATATTTATCATTTTTTTCGAAATCATGTTTCATTGAATAAAATTATAGAATAGAAATTCTATCTATAATACAATAGTTTAAATACTAGTGCTTTGTGCACTATAATTTTTAGACGATGTTCTATACGTCAAACAGATATAATAGAAAACTAAATAGAATAAACATAACTTTGTCACTATGGTCTTTTTAAAATCTTTTTCGCTAATCATCTAGTAAAATATTCATGACAAACGCTACTTATTAACCATTTAAATATGTCATATAGAAAATTCACCTATGCTTTATATAACTATATATCATTTCTAAACACAAACTATTTTCGTTATATCATTAGGTTGAAGGTGCAGTGAATGAAACTTGTCGTGGACCGGCCTTATGGGATATCTACTGCAAGAGATTTCCATGTTAGTGCCTCTATATTTACTTATTTTTTACCTACTGTGGCTAGACTTCTCTTTTGCTAATTAATATCGAAAATCATTTTTTAAAATTACAGCCAGATGCAACTACGATAACGGCGATGTGGCCGTTGATTTCTTCCATCGTTATAAGGTATAATTAAAGTTTAGTACTATGGATTGAAGAAATTAATTATCACCTATATCTAGTAAATATTTCATTTTGTCCCTATTACATGTTGATAATTGTGTCTTCTGAATTAATGTTTTATAGGAAGATATCCAACTAATGAAGAATCTAAACACAGATGCCTTCAGACTCTCTATCGCATGGCCAAGAATATTTCCTCGTGAGTATATGTGCTTCGGATTGCTAATTTAATCTAGTGTTAAACAATATTTGGTGTGAATATAATATATAGTATATATGATTGTTAGAAACATAATAAGAAACAAAAAATGTTTTATATATCAGATGGGAGAAAGGAGAAAGGAGTGAGTCAAGCTGGTGTGCAATTTTACCACGACCTTATCGACGAGCTCAAAAGAAATGGTATTAATGGATATGTATAAACATATAAATTAATTAAGTTACAAAACTACATACATATTATTGTATTCTCTAACTAAAAACATTACTATTGTGGTTAGGTATAACTCCGTTCGTGACAGTTTTTCACTGGGACACACCACAAGATTTAGAGGATGAATATGGTGGCTTTTTAAGTGAAAGGATTGTGTAAGTTTTTTTTTTAATCAAATGAATGCCTATTTGTATTATTAAATATATATCATATAATAGCAACCACTAACGTGGAAATTTTATTTAATAACTATAAAAATGCAGGAAAGATTTCCGAGAGTATGCAGATTTTGTTTTTCAAGAATATGGTGGAAAAGTGAAACATTGGATCACTTTCAACGAGCCATGGGTTTTCTCCCATGCTGGTTATGATGTAGGTAAGAAAGCACCAGGACGTTGCTCAAAGTATGTCAAAGAAGAATGTCATGACGGACGATCAGGATTCGAGGCTTACCTTGTCACTCACAATCTCCTTAACTCTCACGCAGAAGCCGTAGAAGCTTTCCGACAATGCGAAAAGGTAACTAGATCATAAATAAAATTATACTCCCTCTGTTTCAATTTAATTATCGTTGTAGAGTAAAATTTTCGTTTCCAAATAAGTGTCGTTTTATAGTTTCAATGCAAAATTTATTAATTTTTTATTCTAATCTGTTTTTCTATTAGTTGAAATATGGTTAGGCGTATTGATAGTGGTATTTTTATTTTGAAAATATGGAAAATTAAATGTTTTATTAATATGTATGCTCAAGTCTAAAACGGCAATTAAAATGAAAAGGAGTATTAATTTATCGTCTTTGGAATCTAAAAATAGTTTGTTTTGTGTTATGTTTATGACAACAGTGTAAAGGTGGTAAGATTGGTATCGCACATAGTCCGGCTTGGTTTGAACCACATGACCTTGCAGATTCACAAGACGGTGCATCCATAAACCGTGCACTTGATTTTATTTTGGGATGGTAAGAAGTTAATATCAGCTGTGATATTAAATGCTTAATTTTTTTTTGCCAATGAACAAACGGATTAAATACTTAATTATACTGTTATTTTGTTTATGATATATATTTGACTAATTTTATAGGCATTTGGACACAACTATGTATGGAGATTATCCACAGATCATGAAAGATATTGTTGGACACAGATTACCTAAATTTACTAATGAGCAGAAAGCAAAACTGAAAAACTCAGCCGATTTCGTTGGGCTCAACTATTATACTTCAGTGTTTTCAAACCATCTGGAGAAGCCAGATCCTTCTAAACCAAGATGGATGCAAGATTCTCTTATTAACTGGGAAAGTAAGTTTTTTTTTATTGCCCTTACTTGAAACTGATGCCAGCAAATCAAATGCAAAATCTTAATTTGTATTTGGTGCTAATTATTAAAATTTATTTTAATTATTTTCAGCTAAGAATGCGTACAATTACAGCATTGGTAGCAAGGTACATATTTGAATTTGATATTAGTAATCTGAGACATTAATTTGATATTAGCAAATTGATAACACATTCACTTATGTGGCGTTTCAGCCTATCACCGGTGCACTTCCCGTTTTTGCGAGAGGGTTTAGAAGTCTTTTGAAGTACATCAAGGACAAGTATGGCAACCCAGAAATTATGATCATGGAAAATGGTAACTAACTAAAATTCTATAATTTATTTTTCAAAGTTTGTAATAGCATAATTAATAGAGATATATATAAGAGATAGTTGTTATTTTTAGCTAGTTTTATTTTTTATTATATTTTTGTCATTAGCTAATTTTATTTATTTTAGAATGAATCTAAAACATATTCATCTTGATCTTCTTAGGATATGGAGAAGAACTTGGGGCTACAGATTCAGTTGAAGTTGGTACAGCTGATCACAACAGGAAATATTATCTTCAGAGGCATCTTTTGAGTATGAATGAAGCTATTTGGTAAGTCATATTTCTATTTTTTATGATATACTAACAATTGTCTTGGAGAATCTAATAAAAACATTTGAATAATCTATGCAGCATCGACAAGGTGAATGTTACGGGATATTTTGTATGGTCCTTGTTGGATAACTTTGAGTGGCAAGATGGTTATAAGAATAGATTCGGACTCTATTACGTTGATTTCAAAAATAACCTCACACGATATGAGAAAGAGTCAGGCAAGTACTACAAAGACTTTTTAAGCCAAGGTGTTCGTCCATCCATGATCAACAGAGATGAGCTTTGAGCTATATTCTGAGGATTTGGTTTCATGTTTCAGTGGTTCTCTGTCTCTGTATCCGTTTGTGATTGACCAAGATCGATGAGGTCTTGGTTATAATAATAATGATCTTTTTTAAACCTTTTCTCAATGTTCATGTGATTTAGCAAGATCTAAAAGGCTTTGGACCTTGGTTATAATGATTGAAGGTATTTGGCCTATATAATAATAAAGATGAATTGCATATGAAAGACTAAAATATGACAGTATTTGTCCAAGTGAACAAAAACAAGATCGAGAATGTTTATACACGTTTGTTTAATTACTATGACAAAAATGATCTTTCAATAACATTTTGTCTTTTATATGGATAAAAAATTTACTTCATCCGTTTAATAAAAAGTATTATTTAGATATTTTTTACACATATTAGAACTGATATGTATTTATATTTTCATTAACTATATCTATTTAACCAATAATATTTGAAATAGATAATTTTATTTATAAATTTAATGCATTTTACAATTAATATTACATTAAAATAAATATAAATTGTATTAAAATTCTAAAACAATACTTTTTGTGTAACAAAAAAGACCTAAAGTAACTCTCTTTGAAAAACATGAAGAGAATATAAATTAACAAGTCTAATAAATCAATAAAACTTTCTTATTTGAGTTAGATTGATTTAAAATATAATAAAATTTGATAGAATAATAAAATAAAAAGTTATGAAAAATATTTTGCAAATGGATAATCCTATTAAAATCATAAATTAGTAACTACTTTATGAAAAATTTATAAACACAAATAAACATAATATTTTGTATTTATTCACAATAAAACTCATTTCTATTTTTAACATGTTGATATTATCTTGTCAAATTACATCTAAAATCTACTTAATATTATACATATTTTAATACATTAGATAATCTAACAAGAAAAGTAAAATCTAAATCTATCTAAAATAATAAGTACATAACAAGTAAAAATAATTATTCTTTTATTTATAAAAAATATATTTTAAATAACGTATTTTAAAATAAATAAAAATAATAATTTTTTTTATTAATGAAATATTAAGATTCTAATATTACTAATTTACAGAGTTTTTAAGGCAGTTTCAAACTAACTTTGCATCTTTAACAAAAGCTTACACCTATTATTCTACCTTCTTATAATTGGTTCTTATATAGTCACGTTAGAGATTAAGATTGTTAGATAAAAAAAGTTGTTGCGCCTACAAGAAAATAGAATTCATACAGATTACAAACACAACAGCATCAAACGTTAGAACTTATGTCTCTTCTTGTTTCCCTCTAATGCATTGGTCCCAATCGCCAACCACAAAGATAAAAACAGAACAGCTCTCTCATCGCCCTTAAGCAACCACCAATATATCAACAGGACAAGCATGGTGAATGCATATAAACCATTGCCCATCCGTTCAAATATCAACAGGAGAAGCATGGTGAATGCATATAAACCATTCCCCATCGATCCTTTCAAACACATTAGTCACAAACTGAGCTCCCCAGCTACTACTCCCTTTCGTCTTCACAAACTCCATACACGTTACATAACCTACTTCCCCTCGTACATGAGTCTCAACATCTTTCAGCTCAATCTGTAATGGAAACTCATAGTTCATCCACACAACTTCCCAGCTTTCCATCACGTCATCATACCCGGTTATGCCTTTNTAGAGATTAAGATTGTTAGATAAAAAAAGTTGTTGCGCCTACAAGAAAATAGAATTCATACAGATTACAAACACAACAGCATCAAACGTTAGAACTTATGTCTCTTCTTGTTTCCCTCTAATGCATTGGTCCCAATCGCCAACCACAAAGATAAAAACAGAACAGCTCTCTCATCGCCCTTAAGCAACCACCAATATATCAACAGGACAAGCATGGTGAATGCATATAAACCATTGCCCATCCGTTCAAATATCAACAGGAGAAGCATGGTGAATGCATATAAACCATTCCCCATCGATCCTTTCAAACACATTAGTCACAAACTGAGCTCCCCAGCTACTACTCCCTTTCGTCTTCACAAACTCCATACACGTTACATAACCTACTTCCCCTCGTACATGAGTCTCAACATCTTTCAGCTCAATCTGTAATGGAAACTCATAGTTCATCCACACAACTTCCCAGCTTTCCATCACGTCATCATACCCGGTTATGCCTTTGGCTCCTGGATGGACACAACAGGCTTTTTCAGATTTGGACCATAGCGATTGCATGGCAGCCAAATCCCCGTTTCTGAAAGCTTGGTAGAACCGAGTGTTCGCAGACAAAACAGAGGCTTTGCTGTCTTCTTGAAGCTCTTTTAGTATATCCCTGATTTTAGCTGCTTCCACGTAGTTTTCTTCCTGGATCGCTGTCTCGAGATCTACCTTCAACGTGTCCTCATCAACTGATATGCTTTCAACATCAGCGGTTTGGTTCTTGTCTTCCCGTTTAACTCGACATGGCCTTAGACTACAGCCTGCTTCAAATGGTACTACGGTAACAACAAAACAGAACCCAAGACTAAGAAACGGGTCTTACCTAAACTAGATACAGATTCTAGAACTAAAAACAAGTCGACCACACGAACCTTTGTTGTGCAGCTTGAGAGAACCTAACCCGAATGTACTGCTGGATGAAACCATGTTGCAGTGAATGGGATAAGACTGAATCAGCCTCGTCGTACCACCAAGCAGAGAAGTGCACACTACTGTGTTCGAAACCTATCATCAGGGAGCAAAAGATTTAGAAGTGAGATCAGCACAGCAAAGAGAGAACCAATCAAACGAATACATTCAATTGGGAAACTGATGAGCAACGAAAAGTTCGGAACTTTAAGACGAAGAGTTTAAAATTTAAACACTTTCTGATCGAAAACAAGATTATAACGCTGCCCATGAACATAAAATCATCTAATTGTAACGGATTCTTCTTGAAACCCGACTAAATCCCAGGATTACATACATAGTTATAAAGCATAGATTGGAGTTACGAAATGTATAGATTCTAGCTTACTTTGCATAAGGATCCACACCCATGAAGCGCCATGGAAAGAATGAATCGAAGATGAGAATCAGTCAGGGTTCCGAATCAATCCATCAGGATGAAGCTCAAGAGTCTTCAAAATTCTGGATAAACGTAATGGGCTTTGCGACCTTAGGCCCAATAATTATACCCATTCGATTTAGAGAGTTAACCCCAGTAAGAGGGATTGAAGATTATATAAAGATTGATGACACTGTGAATCATTATTGTTTGATTAATCTATTTTCTGCATTTTTTTTTGTTTAATTATTAGCTTAGATATGATCAGATTCAGAGTTTTTGTTTCGTGTGTAAGCATTAGTGTGGTGCATGTAAACATGTATGAGTTTTTGATCATCTATATTAGGCCTAATCTATATATATATGTCCGTGGCTACTAAGTATACGTGCATGCATTGGTCGTCGTATAATAATAGGATGGTTAAACTTATTATTGTTGATTTAAACTTGAGATAACTTAGGGAATAAGTTATCACTTTCCTACCGAACTATGGAATAGGAAAGTTTAATAAGATTATGTTTCCTAATGAGTTTAGGAGTTTTAGATTTATATATATAGGATGCTAAAGTGTAGCATAAATCCTAAGAGTGCAAGCTTAGTTTTGAGATATTTTCTAAGCTATTGAGTGATTAATAAAAGGTTATTAAGAGTTTGATTCAATATTTGGTATCAGAGCTTATATTGAATCAAAGATAACATGGGAGAAATTGTTGCAGCGAATAGCAACATGAAGAGCAGTGGCTCGTCGTCGATACAGTGCCCCTTGCTCAATGAAACAAACTATACGGTATGGACAATAAGAATGCAAGCAGCATTAAAGGTCCACAAAGTTTGGGAGGCAATTGATCCAGGAGAAACGAGTGGAGATAAGAATGATATAGCAAGAGCATTACTCTTTCAGTCGATACCAGAGTCACTATTATTACAAGTCGGAAACCTTGATACCGCAAAAGAAATATGGGACGCTATAAAGACACGACATATGGGAGCTGACCGTGTACGAGAGGCCCGCTTGATGACCCTAACAGCTGACTTCAACCGACTAAAGATGAAGGACTCCGACTCCATTGATTCCTTCGTTGGAAGAATATCCGAGCTATCAACAAAATCTGCTGCCTTAGGAGAAGTTATCGAAGAATCAAAAATTGTCAAGAAGTTTTTGCAAAGCCTACCAAGAAAGAAATTCATTCATATCATAGCTGCTTTAGAACAAGTTCTGGATCTTAATAAGACTAGTTTTGAGGACATTGTGGGAAGACTAAAAGCATATGAAGAGAGGATTGCCGATGACGATGATGAGAAACCAGAAGATCAAGGACAGAGCAAACTNAAGACTAAAAGCATATGAAGAGAGGATTGCCGATGACGATGATGAGAAACCAGAAGATCAAGGACAGAGCAAACTTATGTATGCCAATGGAGATCAACAAACTCAAGCTCAACCATATCAAACTCGATACGATCCATCCAAAGGCAGAGGCAGAGGCGGTAGGTATGGGTATCGAGGAAGAGGGCGTGGACGGTATGGTTATCAACAAAACAATGGATATTATAATCAGGAGAGAGACACGTCGAGAGTGGTATGTTTCAGATGCGACAAGCTAGGACACTTTGCTCAAAGCTGTCCTGATCGTTTGCTTAAACTCCAAGAGACACAAGAAGCTGAAACAGAGACCACACACGAGGCGGATGAACTAATGGTGAATGAAGTCGTTTATCTTAACGAAGGAAAGATCATACCGAGTAAACTCGTGCAGCAGACTGGAAGTGATAATTTGTGGTACCTTGACAATGGAGCCAGCAACCACATGACAGGGAATCTTGGTTATTTCTCTGACATTGATAGAAGAATATCTGGAAAAGTGAGATTCGGGGATGACTCACGTATAGATATAACCGGAAAAGGAACAATTATGTTTGTGAACAAAATTGGAGAGAAGAAGATGCTTACCAATGTCTATTATATTCCTGACCTTCGCAGCAATATTATAAGTCTTGGGCAAGCTACCGAGTCAGGGTGTGAGGTAAGAATGGTGGAAGACAATTTACTGTTGTACGATCGTGATAACAAGCTCGTGGTCAAAGCAAAACGTTCTCCTAATCGGCTGTACAAAGTAATCATGAAAGTAGCAAACGCAAGGTGCCTACAGGTAGCTCATCATAAGGATACCTCGACATGGCATTCTCGTCTGGGACATATGGGGCTAAGCAACCTGAAGCTTATGATCGACAAGAATATGGTAACTGGATTGCCTCGATTTGCGATTGAGAAAGAGGCATGTACAGCTTGCTTGCGTGGTAAACAAATTCGTAGCTCTTTTCCTCAAGAAAGTTCATACCGAGCAACAAGGGTATTGGAACTAGTTCATGGTGACTTATGCGGCCCGATTACACCACCTACAGCTGGGGGGAATAGATATGTTTTCGTACTTATAGACGACTACTCAAGATATATGTGGACTATACTCATGAGAGAAAAAAGTGAAGCATTCACTAGATTCAAGCGTTTTCAGAAGATAGTCGAACAAGAAACTAATGAAAGGATTACGACACTCAGAACGGATAGAGGAGGAGAATTTACCTCACAAGAATTCAAGGACTACTGTGATAACGCAGGGATTACTCGACATCTAACTGCACCATATTCCCCACAACAAAACGGCATTGTTGAAAGAAGAAACAGGACACTGTTAGAGATGACAAGGAGCATCTTAAAGCATATGGATGTTCCGAACTTCTTGTGGGGGGAAGCAGTTAGGCATGCTACGTATATTATCAACCGAATAGCCACTAGAACTCTACTGTTCCAGACACCGTACGAAAGCTACAGAGGAAGAAAGCCTAATGTTGGACATATAAGAGTATTTGGATGTGTTGGTTATACAAAGATCGACACACCACATCTAAAGAAGCTGGATGATAGATCCCGAGCATTGGTTCATCTAGGAACTGAGCCAGGAAGCAAGGCATATCGACTGCTCGATCCATCAACTAGGAGAATAGTTGTGAGTAGGGATGTATTCTTCAAGGAAGAAGAAAAATGGAAGTGGATACAAATGGATAAAAGAGACAACAACGACACTGGTATGATTGACTTTGGAGAAGCCGGAGAGCATATAGTTACACATGAAAACGAAACCGAGGATGAAGCCGACAAGAGTATCAATGAGGCCCCACCAATGCCTAAGGAGGAAGATACAAGACGAGAAGATTCTCCGGTAGTATTGAGAAGATCTACTCGGGTAAGTAACAAACCGAGTTACCTTGATGATTACGAGCTTATGTGTGAAGAGGACGAGATGTATGAGACTTTATGCGAGATTGAGTATGAACATCTCATGATGCTCGTAAATGAGGAACCATGGAGCTACGAAGAAGCAAAGGAACTAAAAGTATGGAGAGATGCTTGCGAGGATGAGATAAAATCTATTGTAAAGAACGACACATGGGTTATGGTTGATCTTCCATCAAATGCCAAAGCAATCGGACTGAAGTGGATTTTCAAAGTCAAGAGAAATTCTGATGGAACCATTAACAAATACAAAGCCCGTCTTGTTGCTAAAGGATATATTCAGAGACAAGGAGTAGATTTTGAGGAAGTCTTCGCTCCGGTTGCTCGAATAGAAACAGTAAGGTTGATCATCGGTATGGCTGCTTCATATGGATGGGAACTGCACCATCTTGATGTGAAAACCGCATTCCTCCACTGAGACTTAAAAGAAGAAGTATACGTATCCCAACCGGAGGGGTTTGTCGCAAAGGGAAAGGAGTCTAAAGTTTATAAGTTGAAAAAGGCGCTTTATGGACTTCGCCAAGCCCCGAGAGCATGGAACGAGAAACTAAACTCCGTGCTCCATGAATTGAACTTCGTTCGGTGTCTCAAGGAGCCATCACTTTATCGGAAAACAGAGCAAGAACATATATTGGTAATAGCTGTGTATGTTGATGACTTGCTCATAACCGGTTCAAGCTTGGATATGATCATCAACTTCAAGAAAGATATGGGAGCAAAGTTCGATATGACTGATCTTGGTAGATTAAGTTATTATCTTGGGATAGAAGTCACACAGAGGAAAGGAAACATAGTATTAAGCCAAGAGAAGTATGCCAAGAAAAAAATTGAAGAAGCTGGGATGTCTGGGTGTAACTCATCGCATATACCCATGGACGCCGGTTTGAAGTTGAGTAAGGCGGAGAAGGAGGCCAATGTTGATGAAAGGGAGTATCGAAAGAACATTGGTTGCTTGAGATATTTGATACACACAAGACCTGATCTTGCGTGTAGTGTAGGGATTCTCAGCCGGTATATGCATAACCCGAAGGAATCACACAAAGCGGCATTGAAGCAGGTCTTAAGGTATCTTCAAGGTACTCTAGCATACGGACTGTCGTTTGGAGCTAAACCGCTGGAAGGACTTATTGGGTATAGTGACAGCAGCTACAACGTTGACCCGGATGATGGAAGAAGTACAACTGGACACATCTTTTACCTTGGTGGTAATCCAATCACTTGGTGTTCTCAAAAGCAAGAGATAGTCGCCTTATCAAGTTGTGAAGCCGAGTTTATGGCTGCAACAGAAACAGCCAAACAAGCTGTGTGGCTTCAAGACCTTCTTAGAGAGATACTCGGGATGACCAGTGAGATAGTAGTGATAAAGATTGATAATAAATCGGCGATTGCCTTGTCCAAGAATCCAGTGTTTCATGGACGCAGTAAACACATTCACACAAGGTTCCATTTCATACGTGAATGTGTCGAGAAAGGTCTAGTACGTGTGGAGCATGTCGCCGGGGTCAAACAAAAGGCGGATATATTAACTAAAGCACTTGGGAGAAACAAGTTTAAAGAGATGAGAGATTTGATCGGAGTTCAAGATGTCTCAAATGGTGATTTCAAGTTTAAGGGGGAGAATGTTGATTTAAACTTGAGATAACTTAGGGAATAAGTTATCACTTTCCTACCGAACTATGGAATAGGAAAGTTTAATAAGATTATGTTTCCTAATGAGTTTAGGAGTTTTAGATTTATATATATAGGATGCTAAAGTGTAGCATAAATCCTAAGAGTGCAAGCTTAGTTTTGAGATATTTTCTAAGCTATTGAGTGATTAATAAAAGGTTATTAAGAGTTTGATTCAATAATTATTATATGTCGATATTGTGTGGGTGAAAAGTTCTTAAAGAGAAAATTTTAGCCTAACCAAAATCATTCTCTACAACTTTACATTAATCAATTTGGAATATAATAATGAAGGGTTTATTTATTTATAAGAATTTCGTGTTTAGTACTACTGGATAGTTTGTATGAAATTTTCCAAAAAAATTGTCTTATGGCTTTTCATGTTTGTAAGTCAGCTCATAGAGTTTGTGAGAGTTTTTGTTTAAGAACTAGAGGCTATATCCATGTAGGTTTCGGTTTTAATATGTGCGTATGATTTTCTAGTGTATCATTGATTATATATATATCACCAAAACGAGCGTCCCATACTCCCATTATAAATACTAGAGTTTCTAGAGGGTCTTTGGCCAGCAATGAGAAAACTATATCAAACGATTTGATAACGATATGTTTATAAGAGTCACAACATGGAGGTTGGAGGATGACATATGATTTTATGAGTTAAGATTATTAGGATGGGTATTGCACTTCCACTATTAATTAAAAAAATCTCATGAAAACTGTTTAGGCTAAAACTAAATGCATCTAAGAAGATCCAGTGAAAATAGACTCTAATTTTAGGCTGAAATACAGACAAAAACTCAACAAATATTTTTTGTTTCTAAAACAAAAAAAAAATATGTAAGGTTTCATGTTCAAATGAATAAATCAAATGTTACAAGCAACCTAAATTCATTATAATATAGCAACATCCTGTTGACATTTTACGTATTTAAAATAATATAAATCCACGTTGATTGTTTCAGAAGTATTATATATATAGTTCATCAACTATTTAACTATATATATAAAAATATTAAATATTAATGTCGTTCTTTCTTTAAAAAAATGTATAATTGTTCCAGGACGCGGGAGTTTCACCAAGCACTTCAAAAGTTTTAAGTCAACCAAAGAAAAAAAAAAACAATCTCTCGTTGCCGGCGATGGGCTGCATTTGCTTCAAGCCTTTTCGCCGCTCGCCATCTCCGTCGATTAAATCCTCCATCATCAAAGAACTAAGTAAGAATCTGAGCTAGTTTCTCCTCTTATGCGTCTAAGAAGACGATGATCAAGAAACTAACCTCCTATTTGTTTTTTTCTTTTCTCTGCAGGTAATAAGGAAGATGAAGAAGGAAGCTCATGTCCGAGTTTCCGAGAGTTCAGTTTGGAACAGCTGAAGGTTGCTACTAACGGATTCTCCGCCGACAACATCGTGTCGGAACACAACGAGAAGGTTCCTAACATCGTCTACAAAGGGAGCCTCAACGATGGGCGAATGATCGCTGTTAAGCGGTTTCAGAGGCTTTCTTGGCCTGATCCTTCCGAATTCATCGTTCGTGGTCCTTACCCTATCAATATACTTTAATACTATAAAAAAAAGAAAAAACTCATCTGAATACAAATACTAACTACAAAAACGAACAATGTTTATTTTGTTATAGAAAATTGGGGAAATTATAGAAAAGTTTAGACAGTTTATTTCAAAAAAAAAACTCAAAATAGGTTACACAAAGTTGTAAAAAGATCTTTTTTTTTTCTTTGAATTAAATTTGATGTTCAATTCAAAAAGAAAAAAAAAAACAATGTTTGGATGTAACAGATGATGCATCTAAATACAAAAACGACCATGGTCTAAATCTCTGTTTCTTCTCTGTTTGATTTTTTCTTGGGAAACATCTAACTGGTGTTCATTGTCATTGACTTGATTGGTTGATATTTTCCGTGAAACTTTCTCTTGAAAATGTGGTAATGTTCAAGATTATGATCTGTTTCAGATGTTCATTTCTTGTTGACTTGGTAAAAAGATGGATATTACGTGCTAGCATGATCTGTTGCACATGGAAACTTTCTTGAAAATGGTTTTGTTTTCAGGAAGAAGCACAAGCAGTGGGGAGGTGTAGGAGTGAGGATATGGCCAATTTGATCGGTTGTTGTTCAGAAGGTCATGAGAGGCTTCTCGTTGCTGAGTACATGACTAATGGAACACTTGCAAAGCATCTCTTCCACTGTGAGAGAGTCAAATTTTTTATTACACTTCTTGATAATCATCTCATGCTTGTGATCTCCTTGGCATCATTTGAGTCTAATTAACAAATGGGTTTTGCAGGGGAGAAACGACCAATGAAATGGGAAATGAGGTTGAGGGTTGCGTTACATACTGCTACAGCCTTGGAGTACTGTAATGATAGGGGAATAGATTTGTACCATGATCTTAACACTTACAGAATATTATTCGATAAGGTTAAGAACATTTCATTACTCAAGTTTGACAACTTAAAATCATTATCATAACTTAAAATTTTAAGAGTTCAAACAGGTTGGGAATCCAAGGCTGTCTTGCTTTGGTCTCATGAAGTGTAGCAGAGAAGGGAAGAGTTACAGCACCAATTTAGCATTTGCTCCTCCTGAATATTTGCGTCTAGGTATGTAATTTTCTCAAGAACAAACTTCTAAACTTTTTCAGAATATTCTTTAACTTTATAATGTAACTTTGCTAGGTACTGTGGTACCAGAGAGTGTCATATTCAGCTTTGGTACCTTGTTACTGGATCTTATGAGTGGCAGACATATTCCACCAAACCATGTAACTTTCTTCTCTCTGAGCTAAATGTCTGTTTATCCTCAAGAATTGAATTGGTTCTTTGTTAAGTAGACTGTGATTAGTGAGTGCATCCTGAGGCANTTTCAAACACATTAGTCACAAACTGAGCTCCCCAGCTACTACTCCCTTTCGTCTTCACAAACTCCATACACGTTACATAACCTACTTCCCCTCGTACATGAGTCTCAACATCTTTCAGCTCAATCTGTAATGGAAACTCATAGTTCATCCACACAACTTCCCAGCTTTCCATCACGTCATCATACCCGGTTATGCCTTTAGCTCCTGGATGGACACAACAGGCTTTTTCAGATTGGGACCATAATGATTGCATGGCAGCCAAATCCCCGTTTCTGAAAGCTTGGTAGAACCGAGTGTTCGCAGACAAAACAGAGGCTTTGCTGTCTTCTTGAAGCTCTTTTAGTCTATCACGGATTCTAGCTGCTTCCACGTAGTTTTCTTCCTGGATTGCAGTCTCGAGATCTATCTTTAACGTGTCCTCATCCACTGATATGCTTTCAACATCAGCGGTTTGGTTCTTGTCTTCCCGTTTGACCCGACATGGCCTTAGACTAGAGCCTGCTTCAAACGGTACTACGGTAACATCAAAACAGAACCCAAGACTAAGAAACGGGTCATACCTAAACTAGATCAAGATGCTCGAACTAAAATCAAGTCAACCACACGAACCTTTGTTGAGCACCTTGAGAGGACCTAACCCGAATGTACTGCTGGGTGAAACCATGTTGCAGTGAATGGGATAAGACTTAGGCAAGTGAAGCAGCCTCGTCGAACCACCAAGCAGAGAAGTGCTCGCTACTGTGTTAGAAACCTATCATCAGGGAGCAAAAGATTTAAAAGGGAGATCAGCACAGCAAAGAGAGAACCAATCAAACGAATACATTCAAGTGGGAAACTGATGAGTAACGAAAAGTTCGGAACTTTAAGACGACGAATTGAAAAATTTAAACACTTTCTGATCGAAAACAAGATTATAACGCTGCCCATGAACATAAAATCATCTAATTGTAACGGATTCTTCTTGAAAAGCCGACTAAATCCCAGGATTACATACATAGATATAAAGCATAGATTGGAGTTACGAAATGTCAGATAGATTCTAGCTTACTTTGAATAAGGATCCACACCCATGAAGCGCCATGGAAAAGAATGAATCAAAGATGAGAATCAGTCAGGGTTCCGAATGAATCAATCAGGATGAAGCTCAAGAGTCTTCAAAATTCTGGATAAATGTAATGGGCTTTGCAACCTTAGGCCCAATAATTTTACCCATTCGATTTAGAGAGTTAAGCCCAATAAGAGGGATTGAAGATTATATAAGATTGATGACATTGTGAATCATTATTGTTTGATTAATCTATTTTCTACATTCTTTTGTTTAATTATTAGCTTAGATATGATCAGATTCAGAGTTTTTGTTTCGTGTGTAAGCATTAGTGTGGTGCATGTAAACATTTATGAGTTTTTGATCATCTATATGTCCGTGGCTACTAAGTATACGTGCATGCATTGGTCGTCGTATAATAATAGGATGGTTAGACTTATTATTATATGTCGATATTGTGGGGGTGAAAAGTTCTTAAAGAGAAAATTTTAGCCTAACCAAAATCATTGTCTACAACTTTACATCTTCTTTGGAATATAAGAATGGAGGGTTTTATTTATTTATAGGAATTTTGTGTTTGTACTACTGGATAGTTTGTATGAAATTTACAAAATAAATTGTCTTATGGCTTTTCATATTTGTAAGTCAGCTCATAGAGTTTGTGAGAGTTTTTGTTTAAGAACTAGAGTAATATATCCATGTAGGTTTTGGTTTTTATATGTGCGTATGATTTTCTATATTGTATCATTGATTTAATTATATATATCACCAAAACGAGCGTCCCATACTCCCATTATAAATAGAGTTTCTAGAGGGTCTTTGGCCAACAATGAGAAAAATATATCAAACGATTTGATAACGATATGTTTATAAGAGTCACAACATGGAGGTTGGAGGATGACATATGATTTTATGAGTTAAGATTATTAGGATGGGTATTGCACTTCCACTATTTAATTAAAAAAAAAAATCTCATGAAAACTGTTTTAGGCTAAAACTAAATGCATCTAAGAAGATCCAGTGAAAATAGACTCTAATTTTAGGCTGAAATACAGACAAAAACTCAAAAAATATTTTTTGTTTCTAAAACAAAAAAATATGTAAGGTTACATGTTCAAATGAATAAATCAAATGTTACAAGCAACCTAAATTCATTATAATATAGCAACATCCTGTTGACATTTTACGTATTTTAAATAATATAAATCCACGTTGATTGTTTCAGAAGTATTATATATAGTTCATCAACTATTTAACTATATATATATAAAAATATTAAATATTAATGTCGTTCTTTCTTTTTAAAAATATATAATTGTTCCAAGACGCGGGAGTTTCACCAAGCACTTCAAAAGTTTTAAGTCAACCAAAGAAAAAAAAAACAATCTCGTTGCCGGCGATGGGCTGCATTTGCTTTAAGCCTTTTCGCCGCTCACCATCTCCGTCGATTAAATCCTCCATCATCAAAGAACTAAGTAAAAATCCTAGCCAGTTTCTCCTCTTATGCGTATAAGAAGACGATGATCAAGAAACTAACCTTTTATTTGATTTTTTCTTTTCTCTGCAGGTAATAAGGAAGATGAAGAGGGAAGCTCATGTCCGAGTTTCCGAGAGTTTAGTTTGGAACAGCTGAAGGTTGCTACTAACGGATTCTCCGCCGACAACATCGTGTCGGAACACAACGAGAAGGTTCCTAACATCGTCTATAAAGGGAGCCTCAACGACGGGAGGATGATCGCTGTTAAGCGGTTTCAGAGGCTTTCTTGGCCTGATCCTTCTGAATTCATCGTTCGTGGTCCTTAACCCTATCAATATACTTTAATATTATAAAATAAAAAAACGAACTCATCTGAATACAAATACTAACTACAAAAACGAACAATGTTTGTTTTGTTATAGAAAATTGAGGAAATTATAGAAAAGTTTAGACCGTTTATTTCAAAATAACTCAAAATAGGTTACACAAAGTTGTAAAAAAATCTTTTTTTCTTTGAATTAAATTTAACATTTAATTCAAAAAAAAAAAAAATGAACAATGTTTGGATGTAACAGATGATGCATCTAAATACAAAAACGAACATGGTCTAAATCTCTGTTTCGTCTCTGTTTGATTTTTTCTTGGGAAACATCTAACTGGTGTTCATTGTCATTGACTTGATTGGTTGAGATTTTCCGTGAAACTTTCTCTTGAAAATGTGGTAATGTTCAAGATTATGATCTGTTTCAGATGTTCATTTCTTGTTGACTTGGTAAAAAAGATGGATATTACGTACGTGCTAGCATGATCTGTTGCACATGGAAACTTTCTTGAATATGTTTTTGTTTTCAGGAAGAAGCAGAAGCAGTGGGGAGGTGTAGGAGTGAGGATATGGCCAATTTGATCGGTTGTTGTTCAGAAGGTCATGAGAGGCTTCTCGTTGCTGAGTACATGACTAATGGAACACTTGCAAAGCATCTCTTCCACTGTGAGAGAGTCAACTTTTTTATTACACTTCTTGATAATCATCTCATTTTTTGAGTCTAATTAACAAATGGGTTTTTGCAGGGGAGAAACGACCAATGAAATGGGAAATGAGGTTGAGGGTTGCGTTACATACTGCTACAGCCTTGGAATACTGTAATGATAGGGGAATAGATTTGTACCATGATCTTAACACTTACAGAATATTATTCGATAAGGTTAAGAACATTTCATTACTCAAGTTTGACAACTTAAAATCATTATCATAACTTAAAACTTTAAGAGTTCAAACAGGTTGGTAATCCAAGGTTGTCTTGCTTTGGTCTCATGAAGTGTAGCAGAGAAGGGAAGAGTTACAGCACCAATTTAGCATTTGCTCCTCCTGAATATTTGCGTCTAGGTATGTACTTTTCTCAAGAGCAAACTTCTAAACTTTTTCATAATATTATTTTAACTTTATAAATGTAACTTTGCTAGGTACTGTGGTACCAGAGAGTGTCATATTCAGCTTTGGTACCTTGTTACTGGATCTTATGAGTGGCAGACATATTCCACCAAACCATGTAACTTTCTTCTCTCTGAGCTAAATGTCTGTTTATCCTCAAGAATTGAATTGGTTCTTTGTTAAGTAGACTGTGATTAGTGAGTGCATCCTGAGGCATTCATTTTAATACTATATGTGATATATCTTGGCTTATTTGTCATTCCAGGCACTTGATCTGTTCCGTGGAAAAAACTATCTGGTGCTAATGGATTCAGCTCTGGATGGTCAGTTCTCTGATGAGGACAGGACAGAACTAATCCACCTAGCTTCCCGCTGTTTGCGGCCTGAACCAGACAAGAGGCCAAGCATAAAATTTCTTTTGTCGGCTCTTTCAAGACTTGAGAAACGAGCTGAGTCGTGGCCCAATGTCAAAGGAGAAAACATCCCTGTAAGTCATAACCACATTGATTCTTCCAAGGTTTTCAGGTTTTGCATATGTATTCATAGGGACTTAATAATAGCAGGCTCCATTCTACACTAAACCTGCAACAAAGAAGTCAATGCGCTTGAGCCCTCTTGCAGAAGCATGTTGGAGAGTGGATCTAAGTAGCATACACGAACTGCTAGAGAAACTCGGATATGGAGAGGATGATGTGGCGGTCACAAATGAGGTACTGTTTATATGTTTGTGAGAAAGATAATCTCTTGCAATGTTCAAGAAATGGCTAGGCAGCAATTATGCAATTTATATGATACTACTGATTAGGCGGGCGTTTTACACCGATTTTTGAATGTTTAGACCAAAAATTAAAAAAATTAGCTTAGAGAAATCGTTTTGTTTAAGCTCGATTTATCAACTAGGTGCCTAAACCGATTTTTAGAACACTAATCTCTTGATACCCTTAAATATCTCATCCTGAGGTTGCCAAAAATATGTTGCAGTTTTCATTCCAAATGTGGACGGGTCAAATGCAAGAGAATACTGATTACAAGAAACATGGAGACGCTGCCTTTCGTGCTAAGGATTTTGAAACCGCAATTGAATTCTACACAGAGGTATCACTATAAATCATCAAGAAACCTTCTTTCTCCCCCACAAAAAAAAATACATTGTTTATAAAGATAAGCTATTCTTTTATGAACAGTTCATGAGTGGAGCACCAGTGGTATCACCAACAGTGTTAACCAGACGATGTCTATGTTACCTAATGAATGATATGTTCAGCGAGGCTCTAAGCGATGCGATGCAAGCTCAGGTTGCATCTCCAGAGTGTTCAACCGCTCTCTACTTACAAGCGTCTTGTCTCTTAAAGCTTGAGATGGAAGCTGAAGCTAAAGAAGCCCTTAGACATGGCTCTTCTCTTGAAGCATTTTAGAGTTACAACAACAACAAAGCTAAGATTTGTACAGCTTCTTTCTCTCCATGCGTATATGTATACGTATTTAGAAATGTCAATACACAGATAGCATATATACTTGTTTGATTGTTTGGCTTTTGTTTGCTAAAACCAGATTTTCTTGCTGTTTTCCCTATTTGATATTAACTGGATTGTGTTTCTCTTTTTCTTACATGTTCACACTAATTAGTAGTGTCTTGATATTAAGCATCATTGTAGGCTTTGTTGTGAAGTCATGTTACAAGTCAGATGAAAGACTCAATTTCATAGCTATATAAACTATTTCTACTAAATTACATCACAACTTCGCAAA
This sequence comes from Sinapis alba, assembly GCA_012274485.2. Lineage (NCBI taxonomy): Eukaryota > Viridiplantae > Streptophyta > Magnoliopsida > Brassicales > Brassicaceae > Sinapis > Sinapis alba. Next base: position 59,475 of record MU106642.1, read on the forward strand.
ACTCGAGCTCTCTGAGATCAAGAGATGAAAAACACAAAGACAAAAACAAGAAAGGTGAAAAAATCTGAAGAAGAAAAATCTCAGTTACTCTGTATCTGTTCTGCCATTTTTATGTAGACAGGACATTGGTTCTGCTTTTCCCTTGTTCAGATACAAGATAATGATCTCGATGTCCTCTTGCGCCCTGAGGCCTTAACCGACCAGCTGCTTCCTCCATCGCCCTCACGCTGCTGCTCTCTAAACCGCTTCTCAACCAAGCGAGGCTGCTTATATCCGTTGCTATAGCAGCTAGTTCATAACTCGGGAACGTTGGTGGGTCTAAGTAGTCCACAAACTCTGGACCCAACAATGAGTTTTTCTGAGAAATGCCAACGGGACTGTTGCTGCAACACACACGTCCGCATTTCTGAGGCACAAACCGTTCGCTGTAAGCTCCTTCAAGCAACCTTTGCATTGCTGTGTCTTGTTTACATGATTGGAACTTGTTTTGGTTTAGTGTATGTGGAGAGGAAGACCCTTCCATGTGATTGTAAGGATTAAAAGAACTGAGTTTGGCTACTGGACGGAAAAGCGTTGGAGGATCATTACATTCTTGCCTAGAAATGTCTTCCCCGTTTGTTTTGTCTGCGCATTGTTCTTCAGACATTTCCATGGAGGTGGCTTCTTTGCCGTCTGAGGATACAAGTGGAGTAGTTACATGGCCACCACCACCACCGCCTGAAGAAAAAGTATCTTCTGATGATGCGATGGTATTCATCGTCCTGGCAAATCTAGAATCTTCAAGGACTAAGTTTCCAGTCGCTGTATTTGTTGTCAGGGTTTCAAAGTCCATGAATCGACGTCTAAGAGTGGCGTTCCAGTGGTTCTTGATAGCATTATCTGTTCTTCCTGGAAGGAGCTTAGCGATAACAGACCATTTGTTTCCGTGGATGGCATGTGCTGTGATGATAGCTTCATCCTCTACCTCTTTATAAATCCAAAAAAATAAAAACGACAAAGAAGTTTCTGATTTAGTGTTACTGATGAAATGCTACTGAACCAGAGAATAAAGCTGACACGAAAACAACGCAAAATTTGAGAATACACACCATTGGAAGCCAGACCAAACAACATGAGACACAAACAACAACAACTGTAGCCACCACAAAGCTAGTATCCTCGAATAAACCTAACTCTGTTCTTTTGGGACTCAAGGAGAATTTCAAAAATAACAATCTAAAATCTAAATCTCAGAAACACAGATCTAAAGGTTACTCTTTTCAAGGTTATTTCTCAGTTCACACACTGTAAAGGACTATGATTCCGCAGCCAAGATCACAATCCAGTTGCATTTCACAACAATACAAGTATCAAAAGCTTACCCTTTCACAAAGTCAGAAACACATATTCAAAGGTTAATCCTTTTTCACTTTTTAGTTTACATTAGAAGAACATCATAACATGCCGGAGCTAAAACAAAAACCCTAGATCCATCAATTCAAACCTCAAAAGGGCATGATCACATAAACAAAGCCCATGATCACATGAACACTTCAATCGAAAATAAAAATCCCCAATTTGATAATCAAAGGAGGAGGCATAGTCTATACCAGTGAAAGGGTTGCGTTTAAGAGATGGATCGAGTTGATTACACCACCGAAGACGACAAGACTTTCCCGACCGACCAGGAATGCTCCGTGCCATCAAACTCCAGTTCCTCGGTCCGAATTTCTCAACGAGCTCACTCAACATAACGTCTTCCTCCTTAGACCACGTCCCTTTGATTCGTTTTTTTCTTCTCCTCCCGCTCGTCCCTTCTCCAACGAACCTCGCCGCATCTTCTTCACCCGCACCACCACCACCATCGTCATCTCTTCTTCCACCCGCCACCGCTTCTTCCGTCATCTCCGATCGTCTCCAAATCTCTCCCTCCATACGTTTCCTCTCTCGCTCTCATCTACCGGACTTAACTGTAAAGCGTTGGTCTCGTTTGGTGTCGCGTGAAGACACGCTCGTAGGGTAAGTGTGTTTCCGAGTCTTTGCTTATCTTTATTATTTACTCTCTCACCCCCTCCGAATCACATTTACCATATTACCCTTACCGTTAGTTCATTGTCTTATCTTTAGTTAGGATATTTACGTAAATTCAGTAAAACGGACGAGATCGGGAAGTTGATCGCTTTCCGCTATGGCGGGAAATCACGTCGTCTTATTGGGCCTATTTAGGCCTTTTTACTAATTAAAACCCGTCGTGATTTTACTCCGGTTTAGTTTTATACCGGTATTGAATTTTACCGGTTTCCTTTTCAAAACATTATCCGATAAGTGAGGATTTTTATCTAACTGAGTGAGTTCTGTCGGAAAGAGACGATGATGAAGCTGCAAGGAGGACTTCTCCAATGGAGTCAAAACAGCTTAATTCCGTCAGCAATCAAAACAACGCATCTCTCTATCTCCGCCTGCGTCGTGGAGCGGAACCACCAGCTGACGGCGAGGGAGAGGCGGCAGCTCCGGAACGAGCGGAGGGAGAGCAAATCGGGGTATAGCTGGAGAGAAGAAGTGGAGGAGCGTCTGATTAAGAAACCGAAGAAACGGTATGCGTCGTGGACGGAGGAGCTGAATCTGGATACTTTAGCTGAGGCGGGTCAGCAATGGTGGGTGGTTAGAGTCTCGAGAGTAAGGGGTCATGAGACTGCTCAAGTCTTGGCTCGAGCTCTCGCTCGTCAGTTCCCTGAGATGGAATTCACGGTAACTTCGTTTTACTGGTGGGTTTTGTGTGGATCTTGAGAAAGTTGATTACTTGATGTTGAAACAAATGTTTTTTTTTTAGGTTTATGCTCCAGCTGTTCAGGTGAAGAGGAAGCTAAAGAACGGTTCTATATCTGTTAAACCGAGACCCGTGTTCCCGGGTTGCATTTTCATCAGATGTATACTGAACAAAGAGATCCATGATGCTGTAAGAGAATGTGAGGGGGTTGGAGGTTTCATAGGTTCAAAAGTTGGAAACACGTTAGTATTCTTACTCTCACTCGTGCGTTATAGTCTGTGGTTGATTAGTATTTTCATTTTTTTTTTTTGCAGCAAGAGACAGATTAATAAGCCTAGACCTGTGGACGACAGTGACCTGGAAGCCATTTTCAAGCAAGCAAAAGAAGAGCAAGAGAAAGCAGACAGTGAGTTTGATGAGGGACAAAGAGCTGAAGAAGAAGCCAGTTTAGCGTCGCAGGAACTTCTTGCATCTAATTCAGATGCTATTGAGAGGGTAGAAACTAAACCGAAAAGAGCTCCAAGAAAAGCTACTCTTGCCACTGAAACAAAGGGGAAGAAGAAGAAACTTGCTGCGGGTTCTACAGTTCGAGTTCTATCAGGGACATTTGCAGAATTCGTAGGCAACCTAAAGAAACTGAACCGTAAAACCGCAAAGGTACGAAGTAGTATTAGCTCATTGTGTGAATTCAAATAAAAGCTTAGTGTGTTTGCTTAGATCTAAACATTTTGCCAAAAAAAAAATGTTTGCTTTGATTCATGTCTATTGTGTGGTTTGGTCTGCAGGCAACGGTGGGCTTTACTTTGTTTGGGAAGGAGACATTAGTTGAAATTGACATCAATGAACTTGTTCCTGAGATTCAGTCTTAAACATTGTTCACAACATGTGATTTTTATTTTATATTTTTTGCTAAGAAAATGCAGCATTGCTCCAAATGTTTGGGCAATGGTTTTGTATCTTCCTTAAAAAAAAAATTATTTCAGAAAAATGTGGGGAAGACACCATAAAAATCAGACATCTTGATGTTTTAACTCTGACCAACCACTACTGAACTGTGTCCCGTTTCAATATCTTAAAATCAGAAAGCATGGTGTTTTCTAATTAGTCTGAAATAGAATCCACATTTTCAGGCAATTGGTGAAAAATAATATATTGGGCCCGATTCTTACTAAAAGCCCAATAAAATTAAAGTAAACAAGAGCCGTCAGATCAGTAAGAAAATAAGTAAACAGTTATTAACCGTTAGATTCATATCGTTAAGAAGAAGCCCTAGATTCATTTTATAAAACCATTCCCTTGCTGTTTCCGTCACTCTGAACAGAGAGGAACTCGAGTCTTTACTTATTCCGTGAGCAACAATGGTGAAGGCAACCAAGGCGGAGAAGAAGATCGCTTACGACGCAAAGCTATGTCAGCTCATCGACGAGTTTACACAGATCTTGGTCGTTGCCGCGGACAACGTGGGATCGACTCAGTTACAGAACATCAGAAAAGGTCTTCGTGGAGACTCAGTGGTGCTCATGGGGAAGAACACTATGATGAAACGTTCGGTTAAGATTCACGCTGAGAATACAGGAAACACTGGAATCCTCAATCTCATGCCACTCCTTCAGGTCAATCTCCATTTCTCGAAAATGTTTGAGCTTTTTCTATGCGATTCTGTGTAAAGTTTGGATTTTTATTGAAATGGGTTTGTGTTTAGGGAAACGTTGGTTTGATCTTCACCAAGGGTGACCTTAAGGAAGTTAGCGAGGAAGTTGCCAAGTACAAGGTTGGTTTCATCTATCATGTCTTGTTTTGTCTGTGAATAGCTTTGAATCTTGTGTTTTGTATCAGTTTAGTTCCACATTTTAGCTGTCGGATCGTGACGAATCCATAACATTGTTCTTAATAACTACTGTCTTCTGCTTCAACTTGTTCATTACAATTCCTAACTCTGTTCTTAATTTTTCTGCCTTATAATTTTGTTTGTATATATATATAGCTTTGAATCTTGTAGACATGAATGGTTTCTTACATAACTATCTGTATATATCAGTTTAGTTCCACGTATTAGCTGGTCGTTCATGACTAATCCATAGCGGATGTGTGGATAAAATGATTACTGATCTCTAGATTTGTAGTGGATTTCGTAAATATTTGTTGGTTAGTCAATGTGATTGGATTGACATTGAACTCTATAATAAATGAAGTGTAATATGAACAGGTTGGTGCTCCTGCTCGTGTGGGTTTGGTTGCCCCAATTGATGTGGTTGTCCAGCCTGGTAACACCGGTCTGGATCCATCCCAAACATCTTTCTTCCAGGTTTGTTGAATTACGCTTTGTAATACTCTTGACTTGTTGAAGTTATTATTAAGTAATGAATGTGTTTTTTGATTTTTTAGGTTCTTAACATTCCTACTAAGATTAACAAGGGTACAGTCGAAATCATCACCCCTGTTGAGCTCATCAAGCAAGGTGACAAGGTCGGTTCTTCTGAAGCTGCCCTTCTAGCCAAGCTTGGCATCAGACCGTTTTCATACGGTCTTGTTGTCCAGTCCGTTTATGACAATGGCTCAGTCTTCAGCCCAGAGGTTCTTGATCTTACGGAAGATGACCTTGTCCAGAAGTTTGCTGCTGGTATCTCCATGGTCACTTCCTTGGCTCTAGCTATCTCTTACCCTACCCTTGCTGCTGCCCCGCATATGTTCATCAATGCCTACAAGAATGCCTTGGCTATCTCTGTTGCCACTGAATACACTTTCCCTCAGGCAGAGAAGGTCAAAGAGTTCTTGAAGGTTAGTCATCTATTTGTGCAACTTTATTTGATTTTGAAACTGGGCTTGTTGTATTGTTTGTGTGCTGATGTTATTTTCTGGTATAATCTGGAATGCAGGATCCTAGCAAGTTTGCTGTTGCTGTAGCGGCAGTGTCTGCTGATGCAGGTGGTGGTGCTTCAGCTGGAGCTGCCAAGGTAGAGGAGAAGAAGGAAGTGGTTGAGGAATCAGATGAAGAAGACTATGGTGGTTTCGACATGTTCGGTGATGAATAGATTAATATATCTATCAAGGTTTCCTTTTTGTCGATGCTATAAGTGTTACTTCGTTTGTATGTTATTCAGTTCTATAGATCTTGGCCAGTTCAGATTTATGCTATTGCTTTTTGAGTTGAAAATGTTTTGTTTATTGAGTTGTTGATTTTTTTATATTATTTTTTTAACTTAAATTTGAGAAAACTGAATTTTAATATCAAACTGGATCATTGGGTTTACCGAATTTGATTGATTTTTGTCTGATTTTATTAGTTTAACTCAAATACGGTTTATAGTACAACTTAGAACTGGTTTAAAGAGCGAGTAACGATCAGAGCCGGCTAATAAGGAGACCAAGCGGTGCAACCGTCCCGGATTCAAATTCGTGTTCCCCTATATATTAGAAGTTAAGATATCTGATTGTTACAAATATATATTTTTATATTAAAAAAATAAAAATTAATTAATAAAATTAAAAAAAAATCCAAAAATATTTTATATATATAATAATTTTATTTATGTCATAAAATATATAAAATACTACTGATTTGTTTTTAAAATATTAAATATAAATTTTAAAAGGTTAAATTTTCTTTAGATTTTTAATTGGATTAAGCTGGCTCTGGTAATGGTTTGATTGGCTGGTCAGTGGTCACGGTCCTGTTTTGAAAACACTGCACATATCTGTAATCAAACAGCCTGCTGTTATTTCTCTGTTTTAGTTAGATCAAAACGGCAAGTAGTTACTCTTTCCTGCATCATTCAATTTCACTAACTGCGATCTACTCGACTCTCCCCCCCCCCACACACCACCAACCCAGTCTCATTCTTCTTCTCGATCTCTCCTTTTAACTCCCAACGTCAATTCGCAAAAGCCCAAATTTGAATTTGGGTTGCGAAATCTCACCCTTCTAATTGCATTCAGTTCTTCGCAGCTGAATCTGGAGTGTGATCACCATGAAATCCCGTGGACGACGGTGTCTGTTGAGACTCTTCCTCTTCCTAATCTTATCGAATCCCTCCTATGGAGAAAACAAATTCAGGGAGCGTAAAGCCACCGATGACGAGCTGAGCTACCCGGAAATGTAAGTTTCGATCTGTATTGACTTAGTGAGTAGACATTGCAACGCGTCAATTCGATACAATTTTGTGCGGATTTATGCTACGGTTTGAGTTTTTGTTGTTGTGGTGTCGTATTGGTTGTGCAGTGATGAAGATGCGTTGTTGAATACGCAGTGCCCGAGAAACTTGGAGCTGCGATGGCAAACTGAAGTCACTTCTAGCGTTTATGCTTCACCCTTGATCGCTGATATTAACAGGTTTGCTATATCTGTTTCTCTTCTGAATTTGATTTTATTGATTGAGGATCACGAGTGCTGGCACAGTTTTTTTGTTTCTTGATATTAACAGGTTTGCTATCTTTGTTCTGAATTTTGATTTTTTTTTTTTTTTGGTTACAGTGATGGAAAGCTTGACATTGTTGTTCCATCTTTTGTACACTACCTTGAAGTTCTTGAAGGGTCTGATGGAGACAAAATGCCAGGTACTAGATATCTTATCTTCTTACCTTTGGCATTTTGAGTTTTCTTTTTCTGGGGCTTGTTCATCTAATAATGATGTAGAGTATCGAGGACTTTGGTAACGTTACTGATAAAAACTCATGAAATGCTAGGGTGGCCTGCTTTTCATCAGTCAAACGTGCATTCAAGTCCTCTTCTGTTTGATATCGACAAAGATGGTGTCAGAGAAATTGCTCTGGCCACCTACAATGGCCAAGTGCTCTTTTTCAGGTAATTGATAATGATAGATCTGTTTTCATGATCCTTGGATTTTTGTGGGTTTTCATATGAGGTTTTTTTTTTTTTGTTTTTAGGGTGTCAGGCTTTTTGATGTCAGATAAGCTAGAAGTGCCACGTAGGAAAGTACACAAGAACTGGCATGTCGGACTGAACCCTGACCCTGTTGATCGTTCACATCCTGATGTCCATGATGAACTGCTTGTGCAGGAAGCTATGGAAATGAAGTCATCGACCATTCGTAAGTGTTTATTTATCATATTAAACTTTCTACATCAGTTTTCTAGTTTGCTGCTTAAGTTAGTTTCATACCACAGGATCTGCTTGGTTGAAATTTGTGTGTTTTTCCTGATGTTAGTTGACACTGAACTGGTAAAAGATTGATTGCGTGGTTTAGTTAATTGAAAAGTGGAAAGCTAATTTTATGCTTGTAGCAACTGCCTCAGCTGATCTTAAGAATCTTTGTAATTTGTGTCTTGCATTTATCGTATGGATTTTTGCATTATCTGATGAGGTTTTCCATCCTAGACGGTAGAGAAAGTACGTGGATTAGCAGAGTGCTTACTTTGTGACTCTCACTTGTCCTCTTTGTAGAACCGAATGCAACTACCACAACACCAAATGTTACAGTGTCGATGTCAAAAGAATTTCATGGCAAGGCTTCAAATGTTTCATCCCAAGAGGATCAAAGGAAACCTGAGAATAACCAAACAGAAGCTGTCGTCAAGCCTACCCCAGAGCTGCATAACTCCTCCTTGGATGTTAGAGCAAATGATATTAAGGCTGGCTCAACAGAAAATCTCAATGGAAACGTAACCTCCAATGAAGTGGACCAAAGCAAGATCAGTGAAGTTAAGAACGAGACTGTTATTAAATTAAATTCTAGTACGAATAATTCCTCAGAAACATTGGGGGCATCTGGAAACAGCAGTACGACAGAGACAGGAACCAAAAGTGGGAGGCGACTTCTGGAAGGTGATGGCTCGAAAGAATCCGAAGGTGTTCGCATTGCAACAGTTGAGAACGATGGAGCATTAGAAGCTGAAGCAGATTCAGCGTTTGACTTTTTGCGTGATAATGATAAGTTCGGTGACGAATACAGTTCTGATTATGACGATTATGTTAATGAGACCATGTGGGGTGATGAGGAATGGGTCGAGAGGCAGCATGAGAATTCAGAAGATTATGTGAATATTGATCCCCATATACTCTGCACTCCTGTGAGTTTCATCTATGTCAAAAACTATTATCTTGGATTACTTGCTTCCGTTCCATGAGATATCTTACAGTGTCACTTCTTTAATCAGGTAATTGCTGACATAGACAAAGATGGAGTAGAGGAGATGGTTGTTGCTGTTTCCTATTTCTTCGACCCTGAGTAAGTTTGTGTTTCATCTCCCTGTCAATGCAAAAGCATCATTAGTAATGATTTTCTGCAAAACATACATGATATCACCGCTTCCAGTTTATTTACTTTGCTGAACATAACTGACCCTGGTAAGTAAAATTTTCAGGTATTATGACAACCCAGAACATCTGAAAGAGCTTGGTGGTATTGACATCAAAAACTATATCGCTAGCTCAGTTGTAGTTTTCAATCTTGAGACTAAACAAGTTAAGTGGGTCAAAGAGCTAGACTTGAGTACGGATAATGCAAACTTCCGTGCATATATTTATTCTTCCCCAACGGTTGTTGATCTTGATGGAGATGGTTACTTAGATATTCTTGTCGGAACTTCCTTTGGCTTGTTCTACGCCATGGACCATCGTGGTAATACTTCTTGCAACTTTCTCCTCTCTATGTTATTTACATTGAATATGCCACTATTGTATTTCTTTGCTTAACATATTTTCCTTACATGTAAGATTCCAGGACAATACACTAGTCTCATTACAGATCTTGTTACACTATTTGCAAGTCTTGGTGTTGTTTTGAATACTAAGATTATTGTCTTCTTGCAGGAAACATCAGAGAAAAGTTCCCACTTGAAATGGCTGAAATTCAAGGGGCAGTGGTTGCAGCTGATATAAACGACGATGGAAAGATTGAGCTTGTAACAACCGATTCTCACGGAAATGTAGCAGCATGGACTACGCAAGGAGTTGAAATTTGGGAAGTGCATCTAAAAAGTCTTGTTCCCCAGGTAAACGGTTACCTCCGTTTATTCTCATCTAGTGTAGAACAGTCTTGTGAATGAACCAGTTGTAGGAGCATCAACACGATTCTATCAGTTGATGATAATGTATATATCTTTCATAGGATCGCTTGTGGTTGTTTAAGTTTTAAGTAATATTCTCTTCGCAATCAGCGGCTGATACCAATATTCTCTTCAGGGTCCTTCAATAGGTGATGTTGATGGTGATGGACATACTGATGTTGTGGTTCCTACAACATCAGGAAACATTTACGTTCTTAGTGGCAAGGATGGTTCGATTATCCGTCCTTACCCGTACAGAACTCATGGAAGAGTGATGAACCAACTTCTTCTTGTTGATCTGAACAAGCGAGGTGAGAAAAAGAAAGGACTCACCATTGTTACCACATCCTTTGACGGTTACATGTATCTCATAGACGGACCCACCTCATGCACTGACGTTGTTGATATTGGTGAAACTTCGTAAGTCACTTGCTTCCTTGCGTCACATTAATATTTTTAGTAGTCTCGCTTTTTTTCCAGTGGATTTTGATGGCCAGGATGTTTAACGTTACAGATACAGCATGGTCTTGGCTGATAATGTTGACGGTGGAGATGATCTTGATCTAATTGTCTCAACTATGAATGGAAACGTCTTTTGCTTCTCTACACCTTCTCCTCACCATCCCCTCAAGGCAAGATCATTTCAAACACTGTTCTTCATGTTTCTTTATTTATTTCACACTTTGTTCTCAAATTTATCAGGCTTGGAGATCGACTAATCAAGGGAGGAACAATAAGGCAATCCGTTACGGTCGTGAAGGTGTTTTGTTCACGCATTCAACCAGAGGTTTCCACGATGAGGAAGGCAAAAACTTCTGGGCTGAGATCGAGATTCTTGATAACTACAGATACCCATCTGGTTCACAAGGACCCTACAACGTTACAGTAAGTTCTTTATAGATGGCTTCTTGCTGTTGATCTCTTGAAACTAAAGTACATCCATTTTCAAATGTACAGACGACGCTACTGGTACCAGGCAATTACCAGGGAGATAGGAGGATAAAACAGAGCCAAATCTATGACCGACCTGGAAAATACAGAATAAAACTACCAACAGTTGGAGTGAGGACAACAGCCACAGTAATGGTGGAGATGGTGGACAAGAATGGACTCCATTTCTCAGACGAGTTCTCTCTAACATTCCATATGTATTACTACAAGCTTCTGAAATGGCTGCTTGTCCTCCCGATGCTCGGCATGTTCGGTCTGCTCGTGATACTACGGCCTCAAGAAGCTGTTCCCCTCCCTTCCTTTTCCCGCAACACAGACTTATGATGTAACTACGGTACTGTCTAACGGATCCAGGTACAAGTTTTGAGGTTTTGCATCTTTTTTTAAAAAAGTTATGTAATTCGACTTTTAGTATTAGTAAACAATGATGTCATTAAGTATGTATAAGTCTTAAGTCCAAACGAGAGACGAAATAAAAGGGTAGCCAAACAAGTCCTAAACGAGAATAATTGTATAGAGTATAGACACAACACAAACAGTTCTTTATCACGAGGGCTGCAACAAAGGTCTCTTACCAAGTCTCTTCATCTCTCTCTCCATGTTTCCTGTGAGCATCAGACTAAACATCTTGAGATCGCATAGAAACGACCAGACCGGGTGTCCGAAGCTCGCTGGAACATTCCTTTCCACGAAGAAGTGGCTGTACCACGCGAACCCGTACCCAAACAGAGGCACCAGAGCCAGGAACCATCGGCTGATCAGAATCGAACATAGCAAAGCCACGATGCTCGCGATTATCCCCATGAAGTGCCATCGTCTTGTTGATGGATTCGAGTGTTGCATCACGTAGAAAGGCCAGAACTCCTCAAAGCTTCTGAAATTCATCTTTTTCTCCACAAGATCGTTGGTTTTCGATTGCTCTCGAGCTTTCCTTCCTCCTGTTTGGTTTGGTAAGCGAGAGAAAGATTTTGAGAAGACGAAACGTAACCAGTTGAGTTGACAATAATAATTAAAACCAAAACTATATGGGCCTTTAAAGGCCTACATTACAGTGGGCTTTTGACCCAAATTTTCCTTCTCAGTCTCACATTAGAATGTGCATTATAAAATTAAATTGAAAAGAGAAACAAGATATTTAGGTTAAATTGTTTTAATTTTATAACGGCAGATTTTTCTAAAAAAATTTGAAAAAAATTAATTAATTACAAATTGTTTTCCCTCCTAGTAACGACAATCCCCAGCAAATCGGAAATCCCTAGGATCATCTCTCGCTCGCTAGGGTTTATCGTCGTCTCTCCGATTCAGTAGTTTAGGGTTTCTTCAGTTGTTGTTCACTAATCAGAATGAAGCTGAGTCAGAAACTAAAGAAGCCTTGTTCATCAGCTAAGGTACCGTCTTTATCAATCACCAAATCTCGATTCCGTGGAAAATTTCTCAAATTGGTTTTGTTTTCTTTTGCAGCTGATTCTGCAAGAGATCATCGGTTTGACAACAAAGAACGCTAACGGTTTGGCGTCTGTATCCTGCAGCTCGAAATGTGTGTACTTGGCGGGATGCGTTGTGGTGATCTATGACGTCGACGCGTGCACTCAATCGCACCTTGTCGTATCTCACCGTATGCCCAAGGCTTTGAGCTGTGTGGCGGTTTCCCACAATGGTCGATTCGTAGCTGCTGGAGAGGTCTGATGATACAGCCTTTGCAATTTTTATATAGATTATATGATGTGTTTCGTCTCGTGATTGGTTTGATTTGGTTTTCTTCAGTCTTCGAATCTCTCTTCGGTTTTGATATGGGATTGTGCGAGTTTGGGACTTGTGACTGAGCTTAAAGGTCACCTTTATGGAGCTCAGTGTCTCTCCTTTTCACCAAATGGTTTGTCTTTTTAAGGATCTTATCCATTTTTCTCTTATAGTTGATTAGTTTTGGCTTTATATCCTGCGTTCATGTAACTTGGTCTTTAGGGGAATATCTGGTGAGTGTTGGAGGATACATATATCTCTGGGACTGGCGTAAAAGCATCTTACTGGCGAAGGTCAAAGCGAGTTCTACTTGCTCTGACATTACCTCTGTGGCATTCTCATCCAATGGGAAGTTCATTGTTACTTCCGGGAACAAGCATTTGAAGTACTGGACAGTTGGTTCTTTTCAAAGGGCACGTTCAAGCAAAGTAGGATCTCTGGCATTTCATGGAAAGCCAACTGATAATGAGTTTCAAAAAGGGAACTCGTTTGTGTCAGTGATATCAGCCAACAGAGTGAGCTCTTGCGGAAGTGACGAACGGGGTGAAGAAGTTATGTCAATGTACGCTCTTACAGATGCAGGTGTTTGCTCCACAAATTTACAGCTGTGAATATCTGTTTTTGTACAATGCGACGATTATTAAATTTTATTTTGTTGTGTAGGTGTTCTGATGCTCATGAGTTGTGATATGTTGATCAAGGAATCAGTGGATCTGAAGGTAGAATAATTACATTTTACACTAGCATTTATATATGCTTAAAATTTCATTTACCGTAAATAAGTTTAGTTAGATTGTGTACGTTGAGTGACTCTAGGCGTGCAGACAGCACTATTGTTCGTGTTGGTTTCTAATGGCTTGCAATGACTGTCAGGTTGAAAAATGTTTTGCTCTATCTGCATCCAGTAGATTGATAGCATGCGCTTGCAGCGAGGGAGCGGTCCAGCTATTTACTCCTGGAACTTTAGAATATGCTGTCACAATACAATTTTCAGATGCTAGAAAGAGCGAAAGTGAAAATCATTCTCATTCAGAAGAACTAAAAAATACAGAATCTCAGCAAGTTATCTATCCGGATGCAGTTGCTTGCCAGTTTTCGACCACAGATAAGCTCGGTTAGTGTAGAAGAACCTCATAATAGTAGTATGATGCTTTTACTAATCTTATGTTGTGCCTAAGTTTGAATTTTGGCTTCACAGTTGTCATCTATGGGGATCATAGTCTCTATGTTTGGGATGTGAATGATGTGAACAAGGTAATTATAAATGTATTTCAGTATTTTCTACAGAAAGTTAACTTTAAAGTCCTTTCTGAAACCAAAGCTACGTGTGAAGTTTCATGTTAAAGCTTTGAACAAAACCGCATATGGTGAAACTTTTTTCTTTATTCCAGCCTACAAGGTGCTCTATGATGATATCACATTCTGCCGGAATATGGGATATAAAAAACCTCTCTTGTGGAAATATGCACAGTCCAACAGCCGCATGTGTAGCTAGAGGATGTTGTGAAGGAGTTTCCTTCACCACATGTTCTGAAGATGGAACCATAAGGTTGTGGGATCTTGATCTTCAAACGGATCCGTTACAAGCCAATGCAAGCAGCAATGCCTCAGAATCTGAAACACAAGGGACTATGCATTTAGGTAATTATCACATATTCTCAGAATTTTGAAAACATAGTAGTGAATATCTTATTGTATTTGAATCTTCATTTTCAATCACAAGTCTCAATAATGCAGCTAGTGCTGGAATTTTTGAACGAGATCTTGTGGAGACATGTGGTACTACTACGTATGGTTTCCGAGCACTGGCAGTAAGTGAAGATGGAAAGTACTTAGCAGCTGGTGACTGTGGAGGGAACCTTCATATCTATGATCTACAAGAATCAGAATATACATTCGTTACGGTAAAATTAGTTTTCAATTTTTTTATTGGCTATGTTATTTCAGTGATTGGTATCCAGACATATTGGTAAACATATTGCAGGATGCTCATGATGCAGAAATTCAGTCACTGAGCTTTAGCTTTCCTGGACTGAAAGATTTTAATTGTGAAAATGCCTCGAGCAGCGATTTCTTGCTTGCTTCTGGTGGAAAGGGAGGAGTGATCCACGTTTATGATGTCAAAAGGTGTTAAAAGAACAGCTTTACTATGCTCTTTTGGTTCCCCTAAAAGGCCATACGAACTTATATGTTCTTATTGTCAGGAACTTTGATCCCGTTGGGAGTGTTTGTGGTTCAGCTGCTGTAAAATCTGTTAAATTTGCATGTAACGGCCGGAAAATTCTAACTTCTGGTGCAGATAGGTAATGTTCTATATGCTTAGAAAAGCTGCATATTTACTTTAGCAAATATATGTCATAATTGTTGATATTGTTGCAGGTTGCAGTTGTTTGACGTTGTAAGAACAGAAAGTAATGTGCGTCTTTCACCTTCTAAATCTCAAACTCTCTCTCATGGAACCATCCATGATATGGCTGTAGATCCAACATCCGGACTTGTTGTCACAGTGGGACAGGTATTGCTTCCTCTCGAGACAAGCCAATTAATCATGCACCTAGAATATGATTAAACAAGCCTCTGATTTCTTATTTCATGATTGCAGGATAAGAAGATAAACATATTCGACATAGAGAGTGGAAAGCTTGTCAGATCATTCAAGCAAAACAAAGACCATGGAGATCCCATAAAGGTGCATTGATAAAAACAGTTTGATAGGGCTTCAACATCGTTGAATTTTCTAGTGCTGACAATAAAATCTCCTCCACAGGTCATTCTTGACCCAAGCTGCAGCTACTTGGCATGCTCCTACTCTGACAGGACAATCTGCCTATTGGATTTTGTCACAGGAGAGTTGGTTGCTCAGGCCGCTGGACACAGTGAAGCCGTGACTGGTGTTATTTTCCTTCCTGATTGCAAACACATCACCTCAGTAAGTTTTAAGTTGTTTTCTGTTATTTTACAACTGTAAAGAACCTTGGCTTTTTGATGAAGTCAAGATTAATGCCTCATTCCTGTTGAATTCATTAATCTTAAGAGAGCTTTTTGTGCTAAAACTTGGAAATGAAAATGAAAAACTGAGATATACTAAATTTCCTTGGTGTTTATTGACAGGTAGCAAGTGACGGCTGTATTTTTGTCTGGAAACTTCCTTTGCAAATGGCTACTCGTATGATACGGGCAGTAAATGAAAATGTCAGCTTGGCTCCTGTAACAGTGGCCCAGCCCGTAAATTTCATGCAAATTGTGGGTTACGTGGAGGAAGACAATCCAAATGCAGATCAAATGCAGCAACTCTCTCCATGGACACCTTCATTTAAGTTCAGCTTTTCACGGCTTCCCAAGTGGGCTCAAGCTAAAGTGGAAACATATGGTATTGCTACCATTTGTAAGGATTCTATTTCAAACCAGGTATAAACCCAAAAAGCCACCTTGTAGATCTAAAAACTCCGCTAAAGGCTTTCAGTTCTTCTGATATCGGGTGCCCTCATTGCCTCCACAACAGAAACATGACGATAAAGCTCTAGTGAATGCTGTTGACATTTCTGAAGAACGCTCTTCTTTGAATCTTGAATGCCAAACTCCCACGCAAGGTTCAAGAACTGGAAAGTCACGCCTTGGAAGCCTGTCCAAAAGCTCCAGCGACAGTGAAACTTCAGTGGTACAAGGAGATGCTCCTAGGTAAGAAACTCTTGCTTGTTTCTATTCATTACTGCATCGTTCTTCTCTCTCTCTCTCTCTCTCTCTCTCTCTCTGCTTTGAGGACAACCACTTTAATTGTTTATTTTTTGTTCTGGACAGCCATAGGAAGGAAACGCGCTGGAACACTATATACAACGTGTGTTTGGATCTACTAAATTCTCCTAACATCCAAACACCACAACAAAAACCAGAAAAATTATGCACCAAAGGCTCTGCCGAGCAGGGGGACATGCTGAAACAGTTCGACAACAATTTGTCAATGATAGAAGAGGTGAGAGTTCTCTTCTCTATTCCTTAGATACTACCAAGAGAAATCTTCGTGGCCACAAATGTTTACTTTATCTATAGGTGGAGACCGAGAAAACATCGCAGCAAAGAAGATATTCTACTCAATTTGTTCTTAGAAAGGACTATATTGGTGGAACCAGACCATTTCTGCGTACACCCTCCCACAAATCAGGGTACAAGACTTTGAGGTCGATCCAAGAACATCTCCCTCTTGATACGGTGAATGATCAATCTTCACAGAGCTCAGAAGAACATCCTGAACAGGTTTCACCAAGTTATATATTGACACATTATTGCATATTTTTTATGTAACCGCTGGTTCTGTTGTGCCACAGGACAAGGCCTCTTCAGAAGTATTTCTTGATACGCTTGCAGACGATTCACTTCAAGAAAGAATAACTTCCTGCCGTAAAGCATTGAACGGCTTGCAAGCTGCTGCTTCAGTTTTTGTCCAGTCAATGTCGGAATTATCTACAGCTTCTCCCAGAGATCGAATCTCAGGTGAACTCAGAGCCCAGTTGTTTGATGAAGCAGCTTTGGTGATCCCAGAAATGTCTCAGAAACTTAATGAAGTTGTTGCCAAGATGATGCTTGAGCACAAAAGTAGAACACAAAGTGATGGATAACATGTCTCCGATTAGTTCAAAATCAGTATTAGAAAGATTGTATACTTGAGCACTGTACAGTTATGCAACTTACGAATTCAATAATAATGGGTTTGTTGCTCTTCCTATATTTGCTAACACTGACTTTTGCTTTCAGAACTAGTTCAGATTCTAAACTTTAAAAACATCTGTTATTTGAACATCCACTTATACATTGTATAAGATTTTCATTTACCTCATCTCTTATATATTAATTGAGAAACATTTTTTAATTTGTAATAAGACCCCCTTAATGTATTTACACAAAAGACCCTCTTTTCACGGATTATTATAGTGAGAGTCTATACTTGGTCTGATTTAACGGTTTATTGTTTACTACTTCGTCTGATTTAACGGTTTGATGTTTCAGACGGTACTATTAAACCGGTTAAGGTCTGATCATTCTTACTCCAGACTTACATGCTAGAGGCTTCTTTGTAACGATATGCAGTTTCCTCTAATGCAGCTATGGATATGCAGTTTTCAATCCCTATTTAGTAAACCATGCAGGTAATAAATAAGCCAGTCTATGTGATTCTTCTGCAAACTCGTGTTGTTTTCTGTGGACTAAACTTTTCACATCTCTTATGATGCAGTAAATGTGAAAGGCTATTAGCGATGGATAAAAAAATCTGCTTACCAAGAATTGCCTCTTGCAGGCAAACCTCGATGTTTTTGAAGCTTACCATAACGGTTGCTCTCCAGGTGATTCCTAGTAATACAGTGATTAGGGAGGATCAATTAGAAAGGTCCGAGAACTAACTTCTTATAACATTTTGTATGCATTTTATAGTATCTTCTTTCCTTTACTATGGCCCCTCTTGTTAATGTGGCCCATGTTGAGGTTAATATCATATTACGTCAGTTCCCTGTGCTTCTCTTCTCAGTTAAGCGACATAGAAGTAAGTGGCAACTGATGACACATGTCAATGTTGTGTGTTTCTAGACATGTGATCTGTGTCACATGATGACTGAACAAAGACTTTTTCTTATTCAATCTACATTCCCATGTTAGTATGTTGGAATAATCATCAAAAGTGGGTCCTGAATCTTGTACCAGGAAAAGACCGATGTTACATATGTGAGTGTAAAGGGATGTAGAACAACAAGAACTAGTTAAAATTTCTCAAGATCAATAAGCTTTTATGTCTTTTTCATAGTGATTTTACATTTGAAGCTGGTTTAAGTCTACACCTGAAACTAAAGGAACACACAGAAGAGACACAAAAGAAAGATTAAACAAAAGGACTATTTGCAGAGTTGAGATTTTACATTTGTAGAAATTTTAAATTTTACTACAACTGATATTTGTAAAAATACTAAGAACAATAATTAAAATGACAATATCGAAATAAACTGATAAAGAATTGCAGAGTCGAAATAGTTTTTTAAATTTTTTTTTTGATGTTCCGTAGTGTGACAGTTTTATAACATTCAAATTCTCAAGATACAAGTACATATGTTTTTGTCTCTCATCACTAAAAAACAGAACATGTCGAACTTATTTTTTTGTTGTACTCACATACAGAAAAGCCTAATAAAAATATTCAAGTGAAAGAGAATAGAGTTTTTTTTTCCTGAAAATCTGAACTTATGAGAAGTGATGAGTTTGTTATTTATAACAAACACAAAAATCTAATTTTTTAAGTTAGTTATCATCTTCTCTTAAGATCCAATTAACTATTTGTACATAAAACTTAGTGCATGACACTAGTTTTTTTAATTATATAGTGATAATTATCACTAAGTTCATGTTGTCTTTTGCCAATAATTTTATGTGGTAAGCTATTATTCCTCCACATTTTTTGAGATAACTCAAAATATGTGTATTTGTATTCAACATCTCTTAAGAGTTTAGAAAATTTGATATACAATTCTTTTAGATTTAAATTAATGAAAAGCAATTTCAAAAATATTATATTTTTAAGAAATGTATTTCATTCTCAAAAATTCACATGTGACATACAATTACTTGCATAGTTTTCTCAAGTTTATTTATAAATCTAACTTGTATATGCTTTCATTTTTTTCAAAACATATTTTTGCTTTTTAGGTAATATACATATCATTAGAAGATATTATTTGTGGTATTAAAACCACCATTTGATTTGGTTATTCTCAACCGATACTTTAGAAACATTAATATACATGTTAGTTTCTTATTGTTTTTGTATGGTCAATCTCCTTATAACTCGTGTTAAGCATTGATGGAATATGAATATTTTGATTAATATCAACAAACATTTTATTTCCTATGGTAAATGGATTTATATGTAGCAAACCTCACGAAATTCATTTCAATCCATACTATTTAAGATCAAATGTTGTTTATAACTATAGTATATTTCATTATATTTAAAACTTGACTCTTTTTATTTTCTTATGGTCAAATATGTACTTAATAATTAAATTAAGTTATTCCAAAAATATGAAACAAGAAATAAAAATGTTAAGTATTCTTGATAATTAAATCAAATAATTATCTTTAGTCAAGTGAAAGCATTAACAAATTTCTGACTAATTTAAAGAAACGCCTTTAACTTTAAATAAGTCTTTAATAACAAAAGTTAAGACATCTTCCTATATATTAATTGAGAAGTCATTTTAGTGACTTCTGCTGACGTCTCGCTCATAGGTGAAGTTTCAAGAAATTATTATAATTTGATTGGTTGATAACTTTTATTAAATATTTATTTTAATCAAATCTAAAAATAAAAGGAAACTCGAGAACCAATTAATACAAATTACCAAAAATACAAGGTAATATTACAAATAATAATTTATGGTAACTAATTACATAACTATAGAAATAATATATAATGTTTCATCAATTTTTTATTTTTATAAATTATTTATTTATAATTATTTAAAATATTTTAATATATTTTTTATAAAATTAATAATAATGGTTGTATATTCTTAGATAAAATAATTAGATTTGTATATAAGGCATTAGTAGAAATTTTATTTTTTTTTAAAACCCACTCAAGATTTATAAATTATTTTGTAAAGATTTTGAAATGATTTATAAACATTTTTTAATGCTGGCGTACAAAATCATTTTATTAGAGTTTCTAAATAGTTTGTGAGACTTTTATCAAATCTATTTATATAAATCTTGAGCACATCTTATTTAGATGCAAAATGTTAAATGCTTGGAGATCTAATTATAATTGTATAAATGTATATTATAATAATTTATAAACCATATAGAATTATTATACGCTTATTATTTTATCTATTAGAATAGAAGTAATTTTATATATAATTATTATATATTTATTATAAAATAGAAGTAGTTTAAATGACTTATGGTTATCTTGCTTAAAAAATAAGTCATTTAAATCATATAAAATTATAACACACTATTTATTTATATATTAAAATATAAATTATTTAAGTGATTTTTTACATATATGTTCAGGTGAAATCTTACTATTTAAATAGTTGATATTTTAGATTTTTATTTATTTTCAGTGCTAATATAGAAATTAGTTTTACAATCAATTATCTGTGAACTTTTGATTTACATACTGTTTAATACCTAACATATATATAAGTAAAATTGAGTTTTTTTTTATATCTGAAACTTTTGTTTTACCAAATCTTTTAAAGAAACACATGAAACAATTATATTTTTGTTAAATTTAAAATAAATTAAAGACAATCAAACAAATAAAAGAAATATAAAATTAATCATCAATGAAGATGCCATAGCTATAGAAGTCTCTTACCATCTTCTTGGAACTACACAAAATACATTTTGTATAGCTATTACTTTCATTTTTTCATATGTTAAAATAAACTAAAAGGAAATTTACAACTAATTATTTGAACCAATTGTAATAATACTTGCATTTAAGAAAACGGTTTAATGACTTATATTTATTTTATTGAACTATCTCAAAATTTCACAGCTCTTCAAAAAATATATACTGAATTTTTTGATTATCAAACTAATAAATTCTAAAATTTTAATATTTCTAATTATTACCAACAATTATAGTATTATAAACATAACATGTACTTTTTATAATATTATCATCCGCGAAATCGCGGGTAAACACCTAGTCAAAACTTAAGCTCTAAAGTCTAAACTTGTAAACTAATTAGAATATTGCAAAAAGAAACAAAACTCTTAAACCAATTTCAGCAAATCAAAGTAAAAATCAAATACAAACATTAATGATCAAGCATGAGACTGTAAAATATTAAAAAAAAAATTGATCGAATAACCAGCAAAGAAATAAGATAAATAATTGAAACTAAACCATAGTATGAATCGGATTTGAACAGTCAAAACCTATCAATCCATGAAGTTCACAAAACACAGAAAATAACAGATACTAAACCGTCTTCGGGCACCTGTTTTGGAATCGATACAACATGTTCTTAAAAACATTTTTTAAAATAAATATCAGTATTTTTAGTAAAAAAACAAAAAAAATATTTAAATATTTAAGAGTGTAAGAATCTAATTTTACTATAACACAACTGATATTTATAAAATTAACAAAAATTAAAATTAAAATATCAAAATAAATTGATAAAGAAGAATTGCATACTCGAGATGACAAATCTCTTTCTCCAAATCGTTAAATCTTCTATATTGTGACAGTTTTATAGTGATTAAGTTCCTAAGATACAATTTCATATGTTTCTGTCTCTCATCATTGAAGATCATAACATATCAAATCTATTTTTGTATTACACTCTTAGATATAAAAACTTATTAAAAATATTCAAGTGGAAGAGAATAAACTTTTTTTTTGTTAAAGTCTAATTGTGTGAGAAGTGATGAGTTTGTTATCTATAACGAACACAAAATCTAATGTTTCAAGTTAGTCACGAATGGAGAATTTTAATTTAGTGAGAAATGATTATCATTAACACCAATATTGATAATATATGTTGACTTATTCAACATATAACAAAAAATTCTTTTAGAAAAATAAATCTTTTGACCATATCTTTTTTTTCCCCAATACACCAATGTGAGCTTTGAAATGAGTTCTTCACTTTATATAAAAGATAATTTTATCCTCATAATTTTAATGTGGAATATTTTACAAATGTTACATTTTAAATTTTATAATAATCCACTTTAAACTTTCATTTCTCATTCAGACTATATCTATTTTTGACATATAAGTATACTTTTTCATAATGCTAAGAAATAGTTCCAACAAACCTTCCAAGACCAAACCAACTCTATTGTGTCTCTTCTTCCATAAGCATCACTCTCTGTTTTCACATGACATTCCTCTGGAACCACCACCATTGATTACTTGTGACGGACAATCCCTTACGAAAATATTGAGTTTTTCGGTAAGTGATGTATTTTCTAAATTTTGTAGTTCTTAATATTTTGTAAAATTTATAAACACATTCTTTATATGTATTAATGTATTATATACCCTATTTCAGGGTAAATTGAAATCATTTAAATTTTTTAAACAAATAATTTAATAAAACATCATATATTGTAAAAATTAGTGGAATAAACACAAGAAATATTAATTCTTTAGAGAAACGGAGACAACAAAGAATCCAGACCTCTTTGACCACCATTATATGTCAGTAAACAATGCAACTATGCATTAAAATAAGATTGTCATAATTTTTGAATTTTTTTAAAAATATGTGGGTTAACCCCTACGGAAATACTGAGTTTTTCGGCAAGTGATGTATTTTTGAAATTATGTAGTTTTTAATGTTTTGTAAAATTTATAACTACGTTCTTTATTTGCATTAATATATTTTATACTCTATTTCAGGGTATATTGACATTATTTCTAATTTTTAAACAAATAATTTAATAAAATATCATATACTGCAAAAATTAGTGGAATAAACATTAAAAATATCAATTTTTTAGAGAAACAGAGACAACAAAGGATCCAAACTTTTTTGACCATCATCCTATGACAGTTAACAGTGCAACTATGCATTAAAACAAGATTATCATAATTTTTTATTTTTTCTTAAAATACGTGGGTTAACCCCTACGCAAATATTAAGTTTTTCGGTAAAAGATGTTTTCTTAAAAAATTGTAGTTTTTAATGTTTTGTAAAATTTCTAACCCCATTCTTTATTTGTATTAATGTATTCTATACTCTATTTCAGGGTATATTGACATAATTTCTATTTTTAATAAATAATTTAATAAAATATCATATACTATAAAAATTAGTGGAATAAACACTACAAAATATCATTTTTTTAGAGAAACGGAGACAACATTTGATTCAAACCTCTTTGACCATCATCCTATGACAGTGAACAATTCAACTATGCATTAAAATAAGATTATCATAATTTTTGAATTTTTCTTAAAATACGTGGGTTAACCCCTACGGAAATATTGAATTTTTCGGTAAGTGATGTATTTTCCAAATTTTGTAGTTTTTAATGTTTTTTAAAAATTTCGAACTACATTCTTTATTTGTATTAATATATTCTATATTCTATTTCAGGGTATATTAAAATTATTTTTAATTTTTTAACAAATAATTTAATAAAATATCATATACTGTAAAAATTAGTGGAATAAACACTTTAAAAAATCATTTTTTTAGAGAAACAGAGACAACAAAGGATCTAAACCTCTTTGACCATCATCTTATGACAGTGAACAATGCAAATATGCATTAAAACAATATTGTCATAATTTTTGAATTTTTCTTAAAATACGTGGGTTAATCTCTACGAAAATACTGAATTTTTCTTAAAATACGTGGGTTAACCCCTACGAAAATATTGAGTTTTCGGTAAGTGATGTATTTTCAAATTTTGTAGTTTCTAATGTTTTTAAAATTTCTAACTACATTCTTTATTTGTATTAATATATTTTATACTCTATTTCAGGGTATATTGACATTATTTCTAATTTTTAAACAAATAATTTAATAAAACATCATATATTGTAAAAATTAGTGGAATAAACAACAAACAAATATCATTTTTTAGAGAAACAGAGACAACAAAGGATCCAAACCTCTTTGACCATCATCCTATAACAGTGAATAATGCAACTATGCATTAAAATAAGATTGTCATAATTTTGAATTTTTCTTAAAATATGTGGGTTAACCCCTACGAAAATATTGAGGTTTTCGGCAAGTGGTGTATTTTTTAAATTTTGTAGTTTTTAATGTTTTATAAAAATTTTAACCAAATTCTTTATTTATATTAATGTATTCTATACTCTATTTCAGGATATATTGACATCATTTTAATTTTTAAACAAATAGTTTAATAAAACATCATGTACTATAAAAATTGGTGGGATAAACAGTAAACAAATATCATTTTTTTAGAGAAACGGAGATAACAAAGGATCCAAACCTCTTTGACCATCACCATAGTACAGTGAAAAATTCAACTATGCATTAAAACAAGATTATCATAATATTTGAATTTTTTTAAATACATGGGTTAGCCCCTACGGAAATATTGAGTTTTTCGGTAAGTGATGTATTTTTCAAATTTTGTAGTTTTTAATGTTTTGTAAAATTTCTAACTACATTCTTTATTTGTTATGATGTATTCTATACTCTATTTCAGTGTATATTAA
Source organism: Sinapis alba (assembly GCA_012274485.2). NCBI lineage: Eukaryota > Viridiplantae > Streptophyta > Magnoliopsida > Brassicales > Brassicaceae > Sinapis > Sinapis alba. The sequence continues at coordinate 84,125 of MU106642.1, forward strand.
CATTATTTCTAATTTTTTAACAAATAATTTAATAAAATATCATATACTGTAAAAATTAGTAGAATAAACACTAAAAATATCAATTTTGTAGAGAAACAGAGACAACAAAGGATCCAAACCTCTTTGACCATCATCTTATGACAGCTAACAATGCAACTATGCAATAAAACAAGATTGTCATAATTTTTGAATTTTTTGTAAAAATATGTGGGTTAACCCATACGAAAATATTGAGTTTTTCGGTAAGTGATGTTTTTTAAAATTTTGTAGTTTTTAATGTTTTGTAACTTTCTAACCACATTTTTTTTTGTATTAATGTATTTTATAATATATTTCAGGGTATATTGACATTATTTCTAATTTTTTAAAAAATAATTTAATAAAATATCATATATTGTAAAAGTGGAATAAACACTAAAAATATCATTTTTTTAGAGAAACGGAGACAACAAAGGATCCAAACCTCTTTCACCATCATCCGATGACAGTAAACAATGCAACTATGCATTAAATTAAGATTGTCGTAATTTTTGAATTTTTTAAAATATATGTGGGTTAACCCATACGAAAATATTGAGGTTTTCGGTTAATGATGTATTTTTCAAATTTTATAGTTTTTAATGTTTTATAAAATTTCTAACCACATTCTTTATTTGTATTAATATATTATGTACTCTATTTAAGGGTATATTGAAATCATTTCTATTTATTAAACAAATAATTTAATAAAACATCATATATTGTAAAAATTAGTGGAATAAACACTAAAAAAATATCACTTTTTTATAGAACCGGAGACAACAAAGGATCCAAACCTCTTTGACCATCATCCTATGACAGTGAACAATGCAACTATGCATTAAAATAAAATTGTTATAATTTTTGAATTTTTTTTAAAATACGTGGGTTAACCCCTACAAAAATATTGAGGTTTCGGTAAGTGGTGTATTTTTAAAATTTTGTAGTTTTTAATGTTTTATAAAATTTCTAACCACATTCTTTATTTGTATTAATGTATTTTATACTCTATTAAAGGATATATTGACATTATTTCTAAATTTTAATCAAATAATTTAATAAAATATCATATATTGTAAAAGTTAGAGAAATAAACACTAAAAATACCACTTTTTTAGAGAAATGGAGACAACAAAGGATCCAAACCTCTTTGACCATCATCCTATGACTGTTAACAATTCAACTATGCATTAAAATAATATTGTCATAATTTTTGAATTTTTCTTAAAATACATGGGTTAACCCCTACGAAAATATTGAGTTTTTCGATAAGTGATGTATTTTTCAAATTTTATAGTTTTTAATGTTTTGTAAAATTTCTAACCACATTCTTTATTTGTATTAATGTATTTTATACTCTATTTCAGGGTATATTGACATTATTTCTAATTTTTAAACAAATAATTTAATAAAATATCATATATTGTAAAAGTGGAATAAACACTAAAAATATCAATTTTGTAGAGAAACGGAGATAACAAAGGATCCAAACCTCTTTGCCTATCATCTTATGACAGTTAACAATGCAACTATGTAATAAAAAAAAGATTGTCATAATTTTGAATTTTTCTTAAAATACGTGGGTAACCCCTACGAAAATATTAAGTTTTTCGGTAAGTGATATTTTCTTAAAATTTGTATTTTTTAATGTTTTGTAAAATTTCTAACCACATTTTTTATTTGTATTAATGTATTTTATAATCTATTTCAGGGTATATTGACATTATTTCTAATTTTTAAACAAATAATTTAATAAAATATCATACATTGTAAAAGTGGAATAAACACTAAAAAATATCAATTTATTAGAGAAACGGAGACAACAAAGGATCCAAACCTCTTTGACCATCATCCTATGAGAGTTAACAATTCAACTATGCATTAAAACAAGATTGTCATAATTTTTGAATTTTTCTTAAAATATGTGGGTTAACCTCTACGGAAATATTGAGTTTTTCGGTAAGTGATGTATTTTCAAATTTTGTAGTTTTTAATGTTTTGTAAAATTGCTAACCACATTCTTTTATTTTATTAATGCATTTTATACTCTATTTCAGGGTATATTGACATTACTTCTAATTTTTAAACAAATAATTTAATAAAATATCATATATTGTAAAAATTAATGGAATGAACACTAAAAAATATCAAATTTTTAGAGAAACAGAGACAACAAAGGATCCAAACCTCTTTAACCATCATCCTATAACAGTTAACAATTCAACTATGCATTAAAACAAGATTGTCATAATTTTTGAATTTTTCTTAAAATATGTGGGTTAACCCCTACGAAAATATTGAGTTTTTCGGTAAGTGATGTATTTTTCAAATTTTGTAGTTTTTAATGTTTTGTAAAATTGCTAACCATATTCTTTATTTGTATTAATGTATTATATACTCTATTTCATGGTATATAGACATCATTTCTATTTGTTAAAGAAATAATTTAATAAAACATCATATAGTGTAAAAATTAGTGGAATAAACACTAAAAAAATATCATTTTTTAGAGAAACGGAGACAACAAAGAAAATCCAAACCTCTTTGACCATCATCCTACAATAGTGAACAATGCAACTATGCATTAAAACAAGACTGTCATAATTTTTTGATTTTTTCTTAAAATATGTGGGTTAACCCCTACGAAAATATAGAGTTTTTCGGTAAGTGATGCATTTTCCAAATTTTGTAGTTTTTAATGTTTTGTAAAATTTCCAACCACATTATTTATTTATATTAATGTATTATATACTCTATTTCAGGGTATATTGACATTATTTCTAATTTTTTAACAAATAATTTAATAAAAGATCATATATTGTAAAAATTAGTGGAATAAACACTAAAATTATCATTTTTTTAGAGAAACTAAGACAACAAAGGATTCAAACCTCTTTGACCATCATCATATGACAATGAACAATTCAACTATGCGTTAAAACAAGACTGTCATAATTTTGAATTTTTCTTAAAATACGTGGGTTAACCCCTACGAAAATATTGAGTTTTCGGTAAGTGATGTATTTTCAAATTTTGTAGTTTTTAATGCTTTGTAAAATTTCTAACCACATTTTTTATTTATATTAATGTATTATATACTCTATTTCAGGGTATATTGACATCATTTCTAATTTTTAAACAAATAATTAATAACATATTATATATTGTAAAATTAGTGGAATAAACACTAAAACTATCAATTCTTTAGGGAATCAGAGACAACAAAGGATCCAAACCTCTTTGACTATCATCCGATGACAGTGAACAATGCAACTATGCATTAAAATAATATTGTCATAATTTTTGATTTTTTTCTTAAAATACGTGGCTTAACCCCTACGAAAATATTGAGTTTTTCGATAAGTGATGTATTTTTCAAATTTTGTAGTTTTTAATGTTTTGTAAAAATTCTAACCACATTTTTTTTTGTATTAATGTATTTTATAATCTATTTCAGGGTATATTGACATTATTTCTAATTTTTAAACAAATAATTTAATAAAATATCATATATTGTAAAAGTGGAATAAACACTTAATATATCATTTTTTTAGAGAAACGGAGACAACAAAGGATCCAAACCTCTTTGACCATCATCCTATGACAGTTAATAATTCAATTATGCACTAAAACAAGATTTTCATAATTTTTGAATTTTTCTTAAAATACGTAGGTTAACCCTTACGAAAATATTGAGTTTTTCGGTAAGTGATGTTTTTTTTAAAAAATTTAGTTTTTAATGTTTTGTAAAATTTCTAACCATATTCTTTATTTGTATTAATGTATTCTATACTCTATTTCAGGGTATATTGACATAATTTCTATTTTTTAAACAAATAATTTAATAAAACATCATTTACTGTAAATTAGTGGAATAAACACTAAAAATATCATTTTTTAGAGAAACGGAGATAACAAAGGATCAAACCTCTTTGACCATCATTCTATGACAGTGAACAATGCAACTATGCATTAAAATAAGATTGTCATGATTTTTGATTTTTTTTTTAAAAAATACATGGGTTAACTAACCCCTACGAAAATATTGAGTTTTTCGATTAGTGATGTATTTTTCAAATTTTGTAGTTTTTAATGTTTTGAAAATTTCTAACCATATTCTTTAATTGTATTAATGTATTCTATACTCTATTTCAGGGTATATTGACATCATTTCTATTTGTTAAACAACTAATTTAATAAAACATCATATACTGTAAAAATTAGTAGAATAAACACTAAACAAATATCATTTTTTTAGAGAACCAGACACAACAAAGGATCCAAACCTCTTTGACCATCATCCTATGACAGATAGCAATTCACCTACCCATTAAAACAAGATTGTCATAATTTTTGATTTTTTCTTAAAATACGTGGGTTAACCCCCTAAGAAAATATTGAGTTTTTCCGTAAGTGATGTATTTTCCAAATTTTGTAGTTTGTAATGTTTTGTAAAATTTCGAACTACATTCTTTATTTGTATTAATGTATTATATACTCTATTTCAGGGTATATTGACATTATTTCTAATTTTTTAACAAATAATTTAATAAAATATTATGTACTATAAAAATTAGTGGAATAAACACTAAAAATATCATTTTTTTAGAGAAACGGAAACAACAAAAGATCCAATCCTCTTTGACATCATCATATGACAGTGAACAATTCAACTATGCATTAAAACAAGATTGTCATAGTTTTGAATTTTTCTTAATATACGTGGGTTAACTAACCCCTACGAAAATATTGAGTTTTTCTGTAAACGATGTAATTTTCAAATTTTATAGTTTTTAATGTTTTGTAAAATTTCTAACTACATTCTTTACTTGTATTTATATATTATATACTCTATTTCAGGGTATATTGACATTATTCAAATTTTTTAACAAATAATTTAATAAAATAATATATACTGTAAAAATTAGTGGAATAAACACTAAAAAAAGTATTATTTTTTAGAGAAACGGAGACAACAAAGAATCCAAAATTCTTTGACCATCATCCTATGACAGTGAATAATGAAACTATGCATTAAAATAAGATTGTCATAATTTTTGAATTTTTCTTAAAATGCAGGGGTTAACCCCTACGAAAATATTGAGGTTTTCGGTAAGTGGTGTATTTTTCAAATTTTGTTTTTCTTAATGTTTTATAATATTTCTAACCACATTTTTTATTTGTATTAATGTATTCTTTACTCTATTTCAGGATATATTGACATCATTTCTAATTTTTAAACAAATAATTTAATAAAACATCATGTACTGTAAAAATTGATGGGATAAACAGTAAACAAATATCATTTTTTTAGAGAAACGGAGATAACAAAGGATCCAAACCTCTTTAACCATCACCCTATGACAGTGAACAATGCAACTATGCATTAAAACAAGATTGTCATAGTTTTTGAATTTTTTTTTAAATACGTGGGTTAATCCTTACGAAATTATTGAGTTTACGATAAGTGATGTATTTTTCAAATTTTGTAGTTTTTAATATTTTGTAAAAATTCTAACTACATTCTTTATTTGTATTATTGTATTATATACTCTATTTCAGGGTATATTGACATTATTTCTAATTTTTTTTAAAAAAATAATAAAATATCATATACTGTAAAAATTAGTGAAATAAACACTAAAAATACCAATTTTTTTAGAGAAATGGAGACAACAAAGGATCCAAACCTCTTTGACCGTCATCCTATGACTGTTAACAATTCAACTATGCATTAAAATAATATTGTCATAATTTTTGAATTTTTCTTAAAATACGTGGGTTAACCCCTACAAAAATATTGAGTTTTTCGATAAGTGATGTATTTGTCAAATTTTGTGGTTTTTAATGTTTTGTAAAATTTCTAACCACATTCTTTATTTGTATTAATGTATTTTATACTCTATTTCAAGGTATATTGACATTATTTATAATTTTTAAACAAATAATTTAATAAAATATCATATATTGTAAAAGTGGAATAAACACTAAAAATATCAATTTTGTAGAGAAACGGAGACAACAAAGGATCCAAACCTCTTTGACCATCATCTTATGACAGTTAACAATGCAACTATGCAATAAAACAAGATTATCATAATTTGTGAATTTTTCTTAAAATACGTGGGTAACCCCTACGAAAATATTGAGTTTTTCGGTCAGTGATTTTTTTTGAAATTTCTAGTTTTTAATGTTTTGTAAAATTTCTAACCATATTTTTTATTTGTATTAATGTATTTTATAATCTATTTCAGGGTATATTGATATTATTTCTAATTTTTAAACAAATAATTTAATAAAATATCATACATTGTAAAAGTGGAATAAACACTAAAAAATATCAATTTATTAGAGAAACGGAGACAACAAAAGATCCAAACCTCTTTGACCATCATCCTATGACAGTTAACAATTCAACTATGCATTAAAACAAGATTGTCATAATTTTTGAATTTTTCTTAAAATATATGGGTTAACCTCTACGAAAATATTGAGTTTTTCGGTAAGTGATGTATTTTCAAATTTTGTAGTTTTTAATGTTTTGTAAAATTGCTAACCACATTATTTATTTTTATTAATGCATTTTATACTCTATTTCAGGGTATATTGACATTACTTCTGATTTTTAAACAAATAATTTAATAAAATATCATATATTGTAAAAATTAGTGGAATGAACACTAAAAATATCAAATTTTTAGAGAAACAGAGACAACAAAGGATCCAAACCTCTTTAACCATCATCCTATGACAGTTAACAATTCAACTATGCATTAAAACAAAATTGTCATAATTTTGGAATTTTTTTAAAAATACGTGGGTTAACCCCTACGAAAAAATTGAGTTTTCGGTAAGTGGTGTATTTTTCAAATTTTGTAGTTTTTAATGTTTTGTAAAATTGCTAACCATATTCTTTATTTGTATTAATGTATTATCTACTCTATTTCATGGTATATTGACATCATTTCTATTTGTTAAAGAAATAATTTAATAAAACATCATATAGTTGTAAAAATTAGTGGAACAAACACTAAAAAAATATCATTTATTTAGAAACGGAGACAACAAAGAATCCAAACCTCTTTGACCATCATCCTACAATAGTGAACAATGCAACTATGCATTAAAGCAAAACTGTCATAATTTTTGATTTTTTCTTAAAATATGTGGGTTAACCCCTACGAAAATATTAAGTTTTTCGGTAAGTGATGCATTTTCTAAATTTTGTAGTTTTTAATGTTTTGTAAAATTTCCAACCACATTATTTATTTATATTAATGTATTATATACTCTATTTCAGGGTATATTGACATTATTTCTATTTTTAACAAATAATTTAATAAAATATTATATATTGTAAAAATTAGTGGAATAAACACTAAAAATATCATTTTTTAGAGAAACTAAGACAACAAAGGATTCAAACCTCTTTGACCATCATCATATGACAATGAACAATTCAACTATGCGTTAAAACAAGATTGTCATAATTTTGAATTTTTCTTAAAATACGTGGGTTAACCCCTACGAAAATATTGAGTTTTCGGCAAGTGATGTATTTTCAAATTTTGTAGTTTTTAATGCTTTGTAAAATTTCTAACCACATTATTTATTTATATTATTGTATTCTATACTCTATTTCAGGGTATATTGACATCATTTCTAATTTTTAAACAAATAATTTAATAAAATATTATATATTGTAAAATTAGTGGAATAAAAACTAAAACTATCAATTCTTTAGAGAATCGGAGACAACAAAGGATCCAAACCTCTTTGACTATCGTACGAGATGACAGTGTGAACAATGCAACTATGCAATAAAATAATATTGTCATAATTTTTGATTTTTTCTTAAAATATGTGGGTTAACCCCTACGAAAATATTGAGGTTTTCGGTAAGTGGTGTATTTTTCAAATTTTGTAGTTTTGAATGTTTATAAAATTTCTAACCACATTCTTTATTTGTATTAGTGTATTTTATACTCTATTTCAATTTATGTTGACATTATTTCTAATTTTTAAACATTAGAAATAATTTAATAAAATATAATATATTGTAAAAATAGTGAAATAAACACTACAAATATCATTATTTAGAGAAACAGAGACAACAAACGATTCAAACCTCTTTGACCATCATCCTATGACAGTTAACAATTCAACTATGCATTAAAAAAGATTGTCATAATTTTTTAATTTTTCTTAAAATACGTGGGTTAACCCTTACGAAAATATTGAGTTTTTCGGTAAGTGATATTTTTTTAAAAAAATTAGTTTTTAATGTTTTGTAAAATTTCTAACCATATTCTTTATTTGTATTAATGTATTTTATACTCTATTTCAGGGTATATTGACATAATTTCTATTTTTTAAACAAATAATTTAATAAAACATCATTTACTGTAAATTAGTGGAATAAACACTAAAAATATTACTTTATAGAGAAACGGAGATAACAAAGGATCAAACCTCTTTTACCATCATCCTATGACAGTGAACAATGCAACTATGCATTAAAATAAGATTTTCATGATTTTTGATTTTTTTTTTAAAATAAATGGGTTAACCCCTACGAAAATATTGAGTTTTCGGCAAGTAATGTATTTTTGAAATTTTGTAGTTTTTAATGTTTTGTAAAATTTCTAACTACATTCTTTATTTGTATTAATTTATTTTATACACTATTTCAGGGTATATTAACATTATTTCTAATTTTTAAACAAATAATTTAATAAAATATCATATACTGTAAAAATTAGTGGAATAAACATTAAAAAATATCAATTTTTTAGAGAAACAGAGACAACAAAGGATCCAAACTTCTTTGATCATCATCCTATGACAGTTAACAGTGTAACTATGCATTAAAACAAGATTGTCAAAAATTTTGATTTTTTCTTAAAATAAGTGAGTTAACCCCTACGAAAATATTGAGTTTTTCGGTAAGAGATGTTTTTTTTAAAAATTGTAGTTTTTAATGTTTTGTAAAATTTCTAACCACATTCTTTATTTGTATTATTGTATTTTATACTCTATTTCAGGGTATATTGACAAAATTTCTATTTTTTAACAAATAATTTAATAAAATATCATATGTTATAAAAATTAATGGAATAAACACTAAAAAATATCATATTTTTAGTGAAACGGAGACATTAATTGATTCAAACCTCTTTGACCATCATCCTATTACAGTGAACATTTCAACTATGCATTAAAACAAGATTATCATAATTTTTAATTTTTCTTAAAATACGTGTGTTAACACCTACGTAAATATTGATTTTTCGGTAAATGATGTATTTTCCAAATTTTGTAGTTTTTTAATGTTTTGTAAAATTTCGAACTACATTCTTTATTTGTATTAATGTATTCTATACTCTATTTCAGGGTATATTGACATTATTTCTAATTTTTAACAAATAATTTAATAAAATATTATGTACTATAAAAATTAGTGGAATAAACACTAAAAATATCATTTTTTTAGAGAAACGGAAACAACAAAATATCCAATCCTCTTTGACCATCATCATATGACAGTGAACAATTCAACTATGCATTAAAACAAGATTGTCATAATTTTGAATTTTTCTTAAAATACGTGGGTTAGTTAACCCCTACGAAAATATTGAGTTTTTCGGTAAACGATGTAATTTTCAAATTTTATAGTTTTTAATGTTTTGTAAAATTTCTAACTACATTCTTTATTTTTATTAATATATTATATACTCTATTTCAGGGTATATTGACATTATTTCTAATTTTTTAACAAGTAATTTAATAAAATATCATATACTGTAAAAATTAGTGGAATAAATACTAAAAAATATTATTTGTTAGAGAAACGGAGACAACAAAGGATCCAAACATCTTTGGCCATCACCCTATGACAGTGAACAATGCAACTATGCATTAAAACAAGATTGTCATAATTTTTGAATTTTTTTTAAAATACGTGGGTTAATCCTTACGAAATTATTGAGTTTTTCGATAAGTGATGTATTTTTCAAATTTTGTAGTTTTTAATGTTTTGTAAAAATTCTAACTACATTCTTTATTTGTATTGTTGTATTATATACTCTATTTCAGGGTATATTGACATTATTTCTAATTTTTTTTTTAAAAAAAATTATAAAATATCATATACTGTAAAAATTAGTGGAATAAACACTAAAAATATCATTTTTTAGAGAAACGGAGATAACAAAAGATCCAAACCTGTTTGACCATCATCATATGACAGTGAACAATTCAACTATGCATTAAAACAAGATTGTTATAATTTTGAATTTTTCTTAAAATGCGTGGGTTAACCCCTACGAAAATATTGAGTTTTTCGGTAAGTGATGTATTTTCAAATTTTGTAGTTTTTAATGTTTTGTAAAATTGCTAACCACATTCTTTATTTGTATTAATGCATTTTATACTCTATTTCAGGGTATATTGACATTATTTCTAATTTTTAAAAAAATAATTTAATAAAATATCATATATTATAAAAATTAGTTGAATAACCACTAAAAATATCAATTTTTTAGAGAAACGGAGACAACAAAGGATCCAAACCTCTTTTACCATCATCCTATGACAGTTAACAATGCAGCTATGCATTAAAACAAGATTGTCATAATTTTTGAATTTTTCTTAAAATACATGGGTTAACCCCTACGAAAATATTGAGATTTTCGGTAAGTGATGTTTTTTTAAAAAAATTGTAGTTTTTAATGTTTTGTAAAATTTCTAACCACAGTCTTTATTTGTATTAATGTATTCTATACTCTATTTCAGGGTATATTGACATAATTTCTATTTTTTAAATAAATAATTTAATAAAACATCATATACTATAAAAATAGTGGAATAAACACTAAAAAAATATCATTTTATTCAGAGAAACGGAGACAACAAAGGATTCAAACCTCTTTGACCATCATCCTATGACAGTGAACAATGCAATTATGCATTAAAATAAGATTGTCATAATTTTTGAATTTTTAAAAAAATACTTGGGTTAACCACTACGAAAATATTGAGGTTTTCGGTAAATGGTGTATTTTTCAATTTTTATAGTTTTTAATGTTTTATAAAATTTCTAACCACATTCTTTATTTGTATCAATGTATTCTATACTCTATTTCAGGATATATTGACATCATTTCTAATTTTTAAGCAAATAATTTAATAAAACATCATGTACTGTAAAAATTGGAGGGGTAAACACTAAAAAAATATCAATTCTTTAGAGAAACGGAAACAACAAAGGATCCAAACCTATTTAACCATCATCCTATAATAGTGAATAATGCAACTATGCATTAAAACAAAATTGTCATAGTTTTTGAATTTTTCTTAAAATTTACGTTAACCCTTACGGAAATATTAAGTTTTTTGTTAAGCGATGTATTTTCCAAATTTTGCAGTTTCTAATATTTTTAAAAATTTATAGCGACATTCTTTATATGTATTAATGTATTCTATACTCTATTTCAGGGTAAATTAACATTATTTCTAGTTTTTAAACGATTAATTTAATAAAATTTTATATACTATAAAAATTAGTGGAATAACCAGTAAAAAATATCAATTCTCTAGAGAAACAAAGACAACAAAAAATCCAAACATTTTTGACCATCATCTTAAATCAATGAATAATGCAACTATGCATTAAGAAAACATTGTTATAATTTTTGATTTTTTCTTAAAATATGTGGGTAATATGTTGATGTATGTAAGACAGATTGAATAAACAGAGTACTACTAATAACTTGGTTTACTGTCGACCATTAAATTACTTGATTAATGTACTAATAATGTGAACTCAGACCTTATCGTCCAACAAAGACTATTAGAGAAAAAAAACTACTCGTTGCAATTGTCGGCTGACGCGTTTGCTTTCATAATTTTTTTTTATAAATTTGATAGTTCAAAGTTTGAACCGTTCAAACCCGTTGAATTTCGTGGAAAACTTATATAACAATTTTTGTCCTTGCTAAATATAACAGTTTATGTATTATACACGTGTAGTAGTAGTAGTACCTCTTATAAATAGGAAAGCTTTTTGTAGACGATATATTAATACAATTATAAAGTAGATAAAATGAATTACAATATTGAAAAAAAAGAGTTGCAAAAGAAGAAGTCAAATAAAAATTTGAGTTTACAAGTTTCAATTTTGAGTGTGGTTGTTGAACTGACCCCTCTATTTTATCTCTTTACATTTTCACACCCAAAGTCTTTTATATTACTCCCTTCGTTTTTTATTATTTGTCGTTTTAGGTTTATGCACACATATTAATAAAATATATAATTTTGTATATTTTTAAAATAAAAACTTAATTACATATATATCTAATCATATTTCAACCAATAGAAAATAAATTGGAAAATTTTATTAATGAATTTTGCATTAAAACTCTAAAACATACTTATTTTAAAACAAAAAAAATTCCCTACAACGATAAGTAATATGAAACGGATACGATATTTATTACACAACTCTCCTATAAATGGTCTTCAAAGTCTCCCATTAGCTTCTCTTTTTACTATTTGTGTTTCTCTCTCTCTCTCTCAACACAGTTTCATACGAAAGCTATGTCAAGAAGAGCATGCAAGCGGGTAAGTTTTTGTCCGAACCCAGAAGCCACAGACGAACCCATATTCTCAAAACATCACGACAGGAGAAAGGTGGTCCTGATCGGATTTCTCAGTTGCGGTCTAAGGAGCTCGCCTGCAGCGAGGAAGCTGATGCGACGTATCGGAGCTAGCTTCGCCAGAACGCTGCGTTCCATGTCCTTTGGGAGGAATAAGACTGACAAAACGTCGTCATCGTTTTTGCTGTCTTCGTCCTCTGCTTCTTCTTCATCGTCTATTTATATGAAAAGGTCAAAGTCTCTAGCTGAGTCGGAGTCTCACCGAGCAGAAGCTATTGAAGACTGCATTCAGTTCTTGAACTCTTCTTTTTCTCTGACCAGATCAAACTCTGTCCCAACGTGGACTTCTTGATCTGAACCGGTTCTGATTCGGGTCGGGTCATTTTTATGTTGTTGTAGTGTTAAAAGAGTTTAGAATTGCGAGTTGAGCCTTGTATAGGTGTGTTTTATTTATTTATGTCTTACAATTCACACAAAAAGATTGCGAGTTGACTAGAAAGACAATAATTCTTGATCATATTTTCAACATTCATTTTACAAACTAAAAAAACAATTGTTACCCATAGATCAAAGTGTATGGAAGGAAATAAATAGTAATTTACACTAATCTTGTGTGTTTTTCTGGAATAAACATTAACATAAGTTACATTTCCGTTGTCTGAAACCATTATTGATTAAATTTCATGAACCTAGAATATAATTAGTCTCTTTAATTTTAATGACAAGAGAAAAAGAGGGAAGCAAGGTTTAAAAATCAAAAAGAGGGGTCGACATCAAAGGACCAAAGACAAGAAAGCTCATGGGAAATCCCCACTTGTCTTTCTTCTTTTTTTGACCCCATTAATAATAATTCTTGTTCAACAAAAAAAAGAACAAGAAGAAAATTCCAAGAAAATTTCTTAAAAGAAGGAATTGATGATTCAACAAAAAAAGAAAAGAAACACACAATTTATTTTCATCATAATATACTTTTAGCATTTTGGAAAATGTAGGTCCAGAAAAACTGACCTAACAAGAACAAAACGTATCAAAAGAATCCAAGGGAAAAGCTTACACCTTTAAAAAATGTGCTCCTCTTCCTCTCAAGACAAAGACCTTGTGTGAGAAGTGGAATGCACTACCAGAAGTTGCAACAAAAGGTTTTATATAACATTGGCAAGAAAGCAAAAGACATAAAGAAAGATTCTCTGTCTTGTTCAGAAAGGTAAAACATTTCATAAGTAAAGAGAGCATTAGGTTGAGTAGGTTGAGAAAGACAAAGGAGTAGTTGAATATCAGCTATATATACAAGTCTACAAGATATACATATAGCCATAATGCTGACATAATTTTTTTAAAAATGAATGTCATTAATTAACGGGTAAACCATGGAGAGATCAATAGATACAACTAACTGATGAAGAGCTAAGACCATGATTAACCGGAAGTTCCTAGGATGAGTTCTTAGCGTAATTTAAGAACCGTTTTTTAACTTTTTCTTTGTTAAAGTTAAAAACCGGTTCTTAAATTATGCTAAGAACCTCACTCCAAGAATCCCTGGTTAATCAAGCTCTAAGGCAATAATCTTTTCCTTCTACTGAGATCACTCCCACCACAAAGAGCTTATATGGGTACACCTCCAACCTCATCAAAGCCTGCATTTCACTTTATTGTTCTTGAACTTGATTTTTCCCACTCAACTAAAACCTAACGTAGTTTCTCATCAGTCAATAATTAGTGTCTTTTTATGTTGTTTGAAAATGGATTCAATGGTTGTTAATGATTAAGAAATTGGTAAGCAGTAATTAAACGTTTTATAGTGGATTATTGATTAGACAAGCGCTAAACTAATTTTTTTGAACCTCTAAACTGAATTTTTAAAAAATCATTTGTTTCGCTTAGATCTGATTTGTCGCCAGGCTTAGGCGCCGCCTAAACCGTTTTTTAGAATTGTAATATCATTGAGAACCAAAAAAATTTCTTGTGTAGGCGATCAAACCAAAACCCTGTACCGTTTGAAAGTTTCCCGGGAAAACAGAGCCGCTTGATCAATAAATGGGCCTGGCCCAATAGTTATTGGACTATTTATTAGCCCAAACAGAAAAGAGGTTTTTATTTTTAATTACAGTTAACAAGCTAAGCTATACTACAATGGAATAAACTTACAAAGTGTAAAAGAGTATTACGATGCAGTGACTTTCTCACAGATCACACAATGATCTGAAACAATTTTATCCATGGTACTACCTTCTTCAATCTCAAACTTACTACTAAACTTATTCCACAAATGCAACCCGTAGCTTCTCCTTTGCATCTCAAGAACCTTAACTTGAACTCTCTTCAAGTCCTTCTCTGTTCTTGGAACCTTGAAGAGCTTCTCAATCTCAACCCAATTAACAGAGTAAAACGCAGAAGGTGTCACGATGGTGAAGTTATACCCCTCGGTTCCTTCCACGGACCTAGCCACTCTAGAGACAAGGTACGGTCCGTTATGACCCCAAACGTTTCCGTTGAAAGTCAACGCGAATTCTTGAATGCATTTGAGCAAAAGAGGATGGTTCTTGTCGAATACCAAAACCGCATTGTTCAACCTCGTCCAGTTTCTTGAAACCGGTTCGAGTGTCTGCGCACCGATCACGTTCCTTAAGTGTTTGAAACTCTTCAGAACAATCATGTCAGTGTCTAGATAAACACCTCCGAACTTGAACAAGTACGCGAGTCTCATGAGGTTTGAGAGGTTCTGAGCTAAAGAGATCGTTCCTGGATCTCTCTTTCCTGTCTGAATCTCCTCAAGCCATGATTCTCCTGCCGTGTCCTTTAGCAGGAAAGGCAAGTCAGGAGTTATAGCTATAACTCTGTAACCACGATCAAGAAACGGTTTCAAGATTCTAAATCCTAGAGGAGAATCCATTGTTGAAGATAAAATGATTAAGCAACCTTGCGGATGAGACTTAAACACGCTTTCTACCGACAAAACCTCTCTCTTACCGAACATAACTGCAGGAGAGATCCACGTCATCATGAAGTTGACTTCACAATCATCTCTCAAAAACTCTGTTGCTCTCTGCTGAAACTTCCCCGACACGTCTCTGCCTCCAAAAACGTCGAGAACGTGAAGATTGTTATCCTCCTTGACTGTGATCGTATAGTTACTGTTCCCTACGCTTAGCTCTTTCTCTGAC